>JAEUWP010000333.1:0-190455 GCA_018524725.1 Podaxis mareebaensis | reverse complement strand
ACTTAATAGTGCTGGGGTGTCTTAGGACAGTATCTCTCCGCACTGAGACGACGTGTAGAAACCGTCTCTATGTAACACACATTGTAAATTTCACCAGTGTCCCCTGACGGGCACTTCTTGGATGCTCTGCTTTAAGCATCTGGCTGGTAAGTGCACACTTAATAATATTTTGAACTTAGTATTCTTGAAGGAAATTATTACATAATAATTTATAATACGTTCCACAGAATGAGCACCAATCATGGGCCTCTACCTGGTGTATGCTGAAAGTTGGATAGACTAGGTGCCCACTCTTATCGAGTGATGATTGTCCAATTAGGACGACAATATCAGGCAATTGCAATCAGATAATGGCTAATGTAGAGCACCTGAAGAGTCTATGAGACAAAACGGGTGGGGTCGAGGTTTTCCCCTCGACACTGTTGTGCTCATGCCGTCTCAGCACTCACATTGTAAATTTCACCAGCATCCCCTAACCCTCGACACCGTTGTGCCAGTAGTCTGCTACTCATCATTGTCTTTTTATTGCACCACCCCCGAACCAGCATTTTGTTGCCAAACAGAGCCTAAATGACACAGAGCAACATCATGTAGGGAACATTTTCCACTTTACAATTTGGAACTTAGCACAAGACAGCCAGAACACTGACAGACTCGCGACGCTCATACATTAAGAAAGAATACAACAGCGTATTCCCGCTGTATATCCGGGAGAATAACTGATCATATTTGTAAATTTTCAGGTATCAAGGTAACAAAAACGAACGGGTAAACAAGTTAACAAAGGAAGAGTTCTTTACAAAACGTAAATTAAGTATGTTATTTAGGGGGGGGGACGCGGTTAGAACAGAATAGGATATCGTTAGTAAGAGTCCGAACGGAATGAAGCAACCCATTAAACCCGTCAACGAAGGAAAATATAAACACCGAAAAGAGAGCGAAGTGGTATACAAGATGGTCTGAATAACAAAAGAAATGTCTGCAAAAACAAAAGAGCGTGTGCTTATACCCTCAATCCAAGAGCAGGGGAGGCGTGGGATGCGCGTGCGAACCGAATTTGATCATGCTGGCCGTCGTCTCCATGGGTTCGACGAGGAATCGAGCCTGGTGTTGCATCTGCTCCAGATACTGGGGATCGTGGGGAGAAAGGGGAGGTGGAGCCTGACGGGGAGCGTGGGCTAAAGGAAGCTGTTGACGCTGCGGAAAATGTTGGTGAATGGGCGAAGGCTGGACCGCCGCTTCCTGCTCCCGATCGGAAAGGTAATATTGACGAGGGTGATGGTATGGTGCGCCGTAATGCTGAAGATACTCGGTCTCCTCCGAATTCCTCCTGGCCGCTACTGCCGCCGCCGCCGCCATTTCCGCGTGAAGCTGTTGTTGAGTATTGCGTAGATCTTGGTTGTATTGATGGACTGGAGAGGGTTGGGGAGGGACGATCGACAAGTGCGAGCGCTGACGCCGAAGAGACGAGTCCGGAAGTTGTGGGACGCGACTCTGCTCTTGTGGAGGATAATAAAAACGTAGAGGGTCCTGCGCTGTTATTTGCGTCATTGCAGAGTTCCATGACGGAGAGTCGCCGAGATTGAGGTCGTGACTCTGTGTCGTAGTCGTAGTCATGGGCGGCGTCACGCGGTGATGTTGAATCATCGTATGGACCGTCTGGTCCCGCGAAAGGTCGTTTACGAGGGTTGATGGAGGCCGGTGAGGAGCTGGGGGCGGGGGCGGTTGTTGTGGGAGGGTCGAGGCTGGGTGGGGAGAAGAAAAATGGCGAGGCATCGTTTCCGGGAGGGGATGGCGGGCCTGCATCGTAGCTTGAGAATCCCAGGTGGGGGTTTGCTGAGCGTCCATAGGGCTGTATTGATAACTCTGGCCGAGAGAAGCCCAATCCAGCTCCTCCTGCGAAAGCAGGTTTTGCTGAGAAGAGAGATGCGGATGCGGGAGCTGTGCCGGGACGCGTTGCGGTTGTGGGTCGTCGGAGGGTAAGTGAGTTTGGTAAAAGTACGCTGCTCCCGCTCCCGGACTGTCCGTGAGAGGAGCCTGGAGGGGCGGGGAATGGCTGGATGTGCTGCTGGCCGGGGGAAGCGGAGAGGGAAGCGGAGACGACTGCAGAGAGGGGCGGGAGGGATCGAGAATTTGGATCTGCAAGTTTGCTTGAAGTTGTTGGGCGGCTGGAGCTAGTTCGTGGGCGACCATCCCGGGCTGAGGCTGAATCGGGGACACCGAAGCCGATTGAGGAGAAGGGGAGAAAGGACTGGCCGGGGGCTGCGGCGGCAGCTGGAGATGGGGAGGTTGCTGGGGGGCCAAGAAAGGACTGGTTTGAGTCACGAAAGGAATGACTGTTGTTGTTGTTGGGCTTGGAGTCTGCTGTTTGGACATGCCAGGAAGGCTGCTGGTGATATAGAAAGCTATCATGGTCGCCCTCATAGCCAGTGCTTGTGCCAGGGCGCTGGTGGAGGGGCATGGGAAGGTCCTCCTGCTTGACAAGGCCGGCAGCGGAAGGTGCCCCATTTGAGGCGCCTACAGGTTGAGGGGGAGGGGGTCGACGGCCACCACGAGCGGAAGCAAGTTTATTTGCGGCAGCCATGGAAGCATGGAGTGAGGTGAGATCGCGCATCATGCGCTCATTCTGCTCCTGCTTGTCGGCGTGGACGGTCTGGGCGTGTTGACGAAGATTGTCAAGACGCGAAAACTGCTTGCCACAGTGACAAGTGAAAGGGCGTTCACCGGTGTGTTTCCTGGGGAGAAAAAAAAATAAGATGAAGAAAAGAAAAGCAGAAAATTGGGCAAGGACCCACCTGATGTGACGAGCGAGATGCTCGCTCCTTGAAAAGACCATACGACACTCGCCATAGCCCCTGCATTGGAAAGTCTTTGCGGGAGCAGGGCGGTAACGCTTTGGACCGGACTGGGGCTGCTGCTGAGGGGGCTGAGGATTGCTCGCGACGACGGCAGCCATTTCTCCTGGCAGCTCTGGAGGATGTTCCATGAGGGGTGAAGGGAGAGAGAGGGATATAAAGGTGCCTGGATGGGGCCAATCCTGGGATCGCGCTCAGCTTGAATCTCAGCGGAATCTGAACCTAGGAACCGTCGGAGTCTCAATTCCCTTGTTTCGGCTCAGGGTCACATCTGCCGTCCCGCTCGCCGGCATTCCTCTGGCAAATGGTCTGACGTCGGCCTCGTTAACACCTGGCGCATCAGACCTAGACTTGGTGGCGATGCTCCAGAGGCACACAACAACCTATTTGACAACTCTCTATGTACTCGGTACCTTTTCTTCACCCGCTCAAGTCCTGCTGTCAATGATTCTTTTTTTCATCTCCACCCACTACTCGTTGATCTGTCAGACAACATTTGGCGCTATCCCTTCCCGGAAGCGAACAGTGCCCAACAATCCTCGATAGACTCGCACAGCTTCGTTCGTGGCTGTCTCAACGGCGCACGAGCCGTATCAACCGGACATTTTCGCACTGTTGAAATTTTCATTTATGCCTCGTTTCGTAAACAACAGGTAAACCAGCTTTCCGGAGACAAAGCGCGAAACGTCGCAAGACAATACAAACAAAGGATTGGATCTAGTTTAGTACATATTTGATGGGATTCTGTCCCATGACTTATTGAGGAATCTCAAACCACTGATTGACAGGGGTTGCTGATCCGCTAGCTGTGATAACTCATTGGTTCTTGTTTTCTCCCGATCATTCCCTATGCAATGCCTGATAACAATTCGGAATTCCTTGCAAGAGGGGGGGCACGAACGTTCACCTGCTCTGTGCTTTTGCTTGATCGGTGGTCCCACATCAACGTACAGAGATCATGATCGACGATGATATATCAGAAAGCTTGATAGAAACCCTCCCTGGAATCATTCGAGCGGCCGACCAATTGGCATTTCCTGACCATCGGCATATAGGACCCAGTCTAGATTCAACAATCTGCCTTATCAATCCCTGTCATGTCGAATGTCATCTGTCCATGAAAAGATCGAAACAACAAATGGGCGTCTCCGGCAGGTTGCGGTTGAGGGTCGCAAGCCCCAAAGAAAGCTTATCGTCACGGAGAGGCTGGGAATAATCACATTTTTATCACTCGCCGGGTCTAGCACTCATCTCCTTTCAATCCACACACAACCTATATTACTCATTTGTTATTCTGTCGGCTCCAAGGTTTTAACGCCACCTTTTCTCAGGAAAATAAGTATGGCCTGTCATGCGGACGCACGTCGGGAATGGCTCCCGTAATCGGCATCAGTTACCCACCAAATTACGTCGTGATTTTCTTTCTCCAAGTATTCCCCACCCCGAGAACAAGAACACAACTTCTTGTCATGATCTGTCAAGATAAACCACGTCGAGCCAATGCATGCTGCTCACGGACCCTCCAGAGATAGAGGGGCCCTTGACCAGGTCAATGGAGCGAAGTTCCGGGTAATTCTGACTGACGGAATAAAATGGGGATGAAGATGCTCAGCCTCAAATGCGATCCGTCTACGGAGCAAGATTGGCCAGTTGTTGTTTTTAATTCCGAATGAATCCTCCTCGCGAAAAGGGGAAGGTGAGGTGATGATCACAATCAATGATTTTTTTGTTGTACGTCTATCCGAGGTCTGTCGTGGAGAAATCTTCCAATGGACCTGTCAAATCGGCCGAGGAGCGCGGGGCGTGTAATCAATAGCCCATCTTGAGTACAATGATGGGTGCATACAAACCCAAGTCCCTCCACAGTGGACATGCAAGTGGGAAGAGGAGCAGGAGAGCTTGGCAAATCCACGTGGGGAAAGGGGGATCAGGGTGTCGGCCCCGAGATTGTTCCTGAGAAAGCATTTGATCTGTCCTGTAGGGACGATTCAATCCTCCAGCCTTGGATAGGATGCCCCGGTTCCTGCAATCTCCGAAACAAGGTACACCATGTCCTGAATTGAATTGCTTCCTCGGTGCCTCCCCAAACGACGTTTTCTACGCACCACTTGTCATTGACGTGGCGGAGGTATCGCAGTGTAGAGTCGAGGAACAGGCACACACTCAGTGGTCCCGTAGATCCTTATTTTTAGCCCTCTCCGTGAAATATCACAGGCACAAGCTTCGGGTCTGCGAAAACATCTGTCATCCCCTCCATCATGCCGGGTCAAACGTTCATTGGTCGACGTATGCTTTGAAGTACAAGAAAGGGTCCCTCAAAGCGTACGTGATCTTCGAGGGAGATCACATAGATGGCGATATTGCACTTCATCTAGCCAAGTCAGCTGGACACTACTTTGAGGGCTCAGAACACATAACGTGGAGATCCTCGCGTCTAGGGTTCCAAGCCTTTGTTCCGAAGGAAAAGACTTACGTGGACGTCAAAGGACCGCCGAGAACAGAATGTAGGTGCCGACTCGTGAGGTTGCAACTATCGACATACACACATTCGCCCGGCCCCCGTTCACGTTAGAAGACAGACCTATATGCGTTATATCTTCCCACCAATGATTGTAAAGCCTAGACCATGGGATCGACCGAAGACGCATTGGTATCCCGGATTACGACCTTGAGGTTGATGTAGCACATGATGGATTCTCGATAGAAGGCCGCTATGAATAGCATTCTTACCCGGTTATTAATAATGAATTCTTCGCAGATGATCATGTCCATGCTGCTCGAAATACATACATACAGGACAAGAAGGAAAAAGTACATATAATGCACATGCAACTAACGATACACCATTACTCATCGGAGAAGATCGAGAACGGTCGGTTCAAAGGCGCGGGAGACCGCGCAGTGCGGGGGTCATGGCGTTCGCGTCGCGTGGGTTCGATTTCAGTTCTCATCACCATAATATCCGGAGCGTGAGGGGTTGGGCTCGTGTAAAAACTCTGATACGGCAAGCCGCTTAGGGGACCAGGTACAGGCACCGAGGAGTAGATCAGTCCGGGGCTTGACGGCTTCCCTGTCATAGTTGGAGAAGCCGTGTCGTTGTGTTTTGGAGAAGGGGGGTTATCGTTTGTATCGGATCGGGAACAAGACTCAGGGATGGAGGTCAAGTTGGAAAGAATGGGGATGGGACTGAGAGGGACAAATCCCGGTGGAAGGAATTTTTCGCTTGGAAGAATACCAGCGATATACTCGCCAGCACCATCATCGCGAATCACAGGAGGGGGATGATATGTGGGGTGTTGGGCGTGTATGGTATAAGTGGTGGATGTGGGTGCCACTGACGATGAGTTGTCAAGATCAGAAAGCAGTGTGGATCGGTTGGCATGTTCAGGGGTGAGTAACACGGGATCCACAACGGTTCTTTCCGAGTTGGTAGGCGACTGTGACTAAGTAAACAAGTGTCAAAAAGGTGATTCGAGTAGCAATGAGGTATTTTTACCGGTGGCTCGACATCAATGTTTGGTATGGTGGCGTTTGAGGCCGAGCGTTCTTTCTGGAACCTAGATCTCAGCCATTCTCCGGAAGGCTTCGAATCTCGGTCGTAAAAGACGCTAGGGGCTGGGACAGGAAGGACGACTTGACGCGTTTTGCGCGGGACGTTGATGGGCTTTGGCGTACGCGAGCGAATAGGATCGGTTGTCGTCGGCCGCTCAAACGGAGCGGGGCGAACGGGGCGAAGAGGTTCCGATGACATGGGACGCTGGAAAAAAAAAGGTCAAAATGGCGCAAGGACTTGATAAGGAAAAGAGGATAGCATACTGGGATGGCGTCAGGTGGCAAAGAATCGCCTTGTCTTGTGGCCAGGATATCCGAATTCTGGGATCGCCACTCGTCCGCTATGCGTTCTGGCTGGGTCATTATGGGGCGGGGATCGAGAGGTCTCCTGTTTGGCTCGCCGGGTGGTCCGACCATGTCGAACTGGGAGATGTGAGAGGATTGATGGGAGGAGCCACTAGGTGGCGTTGTTGATCGAGATGGTGGTGTCCGAGGCTGATGAGGATGAAAAGATTCCCTCAGGGAGGGGACAAGAGGTGGGGACTGAACAGTGGAACGACTGTTACTCCTTGGTCGGGCTGAATTGGCTGATGCCCTGCTGTCGCTCCGTGGATGGGTAGATTGACTGTCACTTCGCGGGCGAGTAGAATGACTGTCGCTTCGTGGACGAGTAGGATGACTGTCGCTTCGTGGACGAGTAGGATGACTGTCGCTTCGTGGACGAGTAGAATGACTGTCGCTCCGTTGTCTGTTGGGGTGATTTATCCATTCATGGGGAGGGGGGAGGGCAATACCGGAATCACCCTCGCGAACGATGGGAATGTAATTATCAGGGGGGACATCAAAGGATTCACGGAGATTGTCGACAGAATTGCGGGTAGGAACTGGATGGATGGGAATGGAATCGTGGAGGTCAGAGGCCTGGTGTTCTGGAGGATGGCTAGAGTCGGGATCTGGGACAGCGATTAAAGATGGTGGCCGAGGTTGAGGCTCGGCTGCTGGAGCAGATACTGGAGCAGCAGGGACGACAGGGGGCACTGGTGCGGGGCTGCCACGGGGAGCAGGGTTGCCAGTAGCAAAGGATCGTCTGGACGGAGGACGAGGAGCGGTGCGAGGCTGTGGAGGCGCCACGGGTGGGAGGGAAAGCTGAGGTTGTCTGCGCCTGCCAAGCTCGAGACCTTCTTGGAAGCCAAGACGGCGGCCCTCGTCCATGGCTATCTGGACCGCACGCTCCTCAAGCAGACGACGGACTTTTTGGCGGTTACGATGTGCACGTTCCTCGGCATCTGCACGAGCCTGGTCGACCTGGTCGACGATTTGTTGTGCACGGAGAATTTCTGGAGGACATCAGCCACAGGACATTGGTTTGTGCTGTGGTTATGCACCTTTCTGTGCAAGCTCGAGCTGGATCTTCCAAAGCTGGAGCTCCTGCTGTGTTCTGGAGAGATCCGCGCGGAGTTGAAGTTTTTCTCTGTGAAGGAGATGTATTTGTGCTAAGAGGTCAGCAACCTGATTCTCGGCAGCATCTGCGCGGGCGGACTCTGCTGCCAGACGTGCTGAGAAGGAGGAGGACATGAAGTCAGGGGCCAGAGAGCACGTGGCAGGAGTTAGCAGCTTATCGATGGAAGTTTGTTCGCACGGGGTGCTTGCAAAATTGGATGGACGACTCCGAAGCCCGACATCCTCACCACCGCCAGCAACAGCGAGCAACCACCCCTTCCCACCCCTCGGCACAGCAGCAACGACCCTCCGGGCGCCCCCGCCACCTCCTTCCGCAACGTTTCCCGCAACAGCGACCCTTGGAGCATTACCGTTTCTGGCAGACAGGCCTTATCTCTGGACCGCTCATCGCGTCTGCTTATCTGTGGTCTGCACTCCGTACTAACCCAGCCGGATATCGCCCATGTCCCACGGTTCCTATTCTTCGCACTCTGCTTCCATCATGACCGAGGACGAGGAGGACTGGGAAGACTATGTCAAGGGTGGCTATCATCCTGTAAAGATCGGCGACTCCTTTTCAGACGGACGTTACATTGTCGTCCGCAAGCTTGGCTGGGGCCATTTCTCCACGGTATGGCTTGCAAAAGACACAAAGTCCGTCTTTCTCCGTCTTTTCACTTTCACTCCTCACATGCCCCCCCCCCCCTTTAGGATGAACCGCCATGTCGCCCTCAAGGTCGTCAAGTCCGCACCAAGATATACAGAAACGGCCCTCGACGAGATCAAGCTCCTCCAACGTCTCATCATCTCCTCAACTCCCCCAGTCCAGCCTACACCAGACAATCCCAACCCTCCCCCTTCTCCCTCCCAAACACATCCTGGCCGCTCTCATGTCATCTCTTTCCTTGACCATTTCCGCCATAAAGGCCCCAACGGCGTCCACGTCTGCATGGTCTTCGAGGTACTTGGCGAGAACCTCCTCGGTCTTATCAAACGCCATCAGAACAAAGGCGTACCCATGCACCTCGTCAAGCAAATAGCCAAACAGGTTCTCCTCGGTCTCGATTACATGCACCGCTGTTGCGGCGTCATACACACTGGTAATTCCTTCTTTTCTCATCGCACCTTCCTTCACCCACTCCACTTTCAGATCTCAAGCCCGAGAATATCCTCATTGCCATCGACGACGTCGAATCTATCATCGAAGCCGAACTTGCTAGCTCCGCCAATGCCTCCTCTCCTCCTACCAAACTTGTCGGCGTTCCCCCCTCAAAAGGTCGTGGTGGAAACCAAACTCCCCGTTCAGAGTCCGTCTTCATCACCGGTTCCCAACCCCTCCCCTCCCCTTCCTCTTCGTTCGGCTCCAGTCCTATGCTCGACAAGTGGGCCTTTGGCATGAGCAAAATCGACAACTCAGACGACGCCTCTAGTAAACCCGGCTCCCTAGGCGATAAAGGCTTCATCAGCTTCAGCGCCGGTGCCAAGCGCGGCCCCAACACCGATCTCGCCGCAGAAGTTGGCAATGTCTCCCTTGACACCAAGGGCGGTTTCCCTGCCTCTAGACCAAACGTCCCTGGGCCTTCACTATTATCCCAACAAGCACCTTCCACGAAACCCATGGCAGTTCCTGCTCCCGTGGGTCACGAGGGCAGGTCGGAATCCGTCTCTGGCATCTCCAGTTCTGTCATGTCAGTGGACCACCAATCAGACTCCTCCTCAAGTATGTATGAAGGCAACGAGCGCATAACTGTCAAGATTGCTGACCTTGGGAATGGTACGTTCTCATGTTCCCTATCCAGTCGCTCGCTAGTCTCATATCTTCCTACCAGCAACATGGGTCGAGCATCACTTTACAGATGACATCCAGACGAGACAGTATCGCTGTCCAGAAGTCATCCTCGGTGCCAAATGGGGTACAAGCGCCGATATTTGGAGTGTGGCTTGTGTTGTCAGTCCCCTTGATCAATTATTTCCGCGATTGCCCTTTTGAACACATCCACAGGTCTTTGAACTACTAACCGGCGGCGACTACCTCTTCGATCCAGCCTCTGGTCAGCGGTATAGCAAGGACGATGACCATATCGCACAGATCATTGAACTTATGGGCGAGCTCCCCCGTAGCGTTGCGTTTGCCGGCAAGTACTCTCATGAATTTTTCAACCGAAAAGGTCCGATTGGTTTTTGCCTTTGTCTAGTCTTGATATTGATGGTCCCCGTCAGGTGAGCTACGCAACATCAACAAGCTTCGTTTCTGGCCTCTCGATGCTGTATTGCATGACAAATATCTATTTCCCCGGGCGGAGGCTGACGCCATCGCCTCATTCCTCAACCCTATGCTACGATTGCACCCTGACAAACGTGCCAAGGCTGCCGATCTTGTGCATCATAACTGGCTAGAGGGTATCGTCGTCCAGGGCGAAATCGATGTCATCAGGCGGGCAGAAGAAATGGAAAAGTCTCGGCGGGAGGCTATCGCATCCGTTGCTCCGCCTGCACAGAACGCGAACGGTTCATCGGACAGGGATGAGTCCACGAGTACAAAGGGCCAACAAAGTACATCCACCGGTCACACGAACCCGACATCACGGGAG
Source organism: Podaxis mareebaensis (assembly GCA_018524725.1). Lineage (NCBI taxonomy): Eukaryota > Fungi > Basidiomycota > Agaricomycetes > Agaricales > Agaricaceae > Podaxis > Podaxis mareebaensis. Next base: position 180,017 of record JAEUWP010000333.1, on the reverse strand, counting down.
AAGAAGCGGTTATCAGGGCTTACACAGAGCGAGGTGGATGCGATGAAGCCAGTGGGAGAAATTGAGGAGGAAGAGGAGGAGGAAGAGCAGCCTTCACGGCACGATACGCATGGTCGCCATCAACCCCCAATCCTTTCTGCCGCACCTATACCTGCCTCTGCGCTTGGTAAGGAGAACGTATCGAGTCCTCGGCACGCTCCAAGTGGCAAAGCGAACAGCAAGAAAACCTGATGGGCCGTTACCTGTTCTGCGAGTTAAATCGATTGATCTCTGTCATGTTGCATATCTTTCTCTGCTGTTCTTCCCATCATTGTCCAACCTTTGCTTGCTCGCAAGTTTTCTTCACGCTTCATCAATTTTATGTGACCTTTCCGCGATTAATAGGTTAACATCTCCGTTACTGTGATACAAGCACCTACCGTTTACCCCACGCCCTTGACCATTTCCTGATATACTACTACATTTTTACAGATATCCTTACCTCCCCATCGTTCCCTCCCCCTTTTGCGTACATTACACTCCTTTCTGTTTCGCTTCCAGGCATTCTACTCATGCGTCATAGTGGGTGTTTTTGGTTTTGATCATGGCGATTTGTGTGTAATGTTGTTGTTAGAGAGACGCCGAGAAGTGCGAATATGAATGTAATTGTACGCCTTAGACTGTTGTTTTGGTTTATATAACTGGCTAGCAGCATCAAGCTGGCATCGACTAAGATGACGAAAGAAGCTCGCAATTATACGTTCACACGGAGTGTTTGTTGTGAACGCCTTGACATGCTACGGAATGACATAAGTATACAAGACGCAAAGCTGACGGGATCAGGTGCAAGTAAGGGTTCAACACATGAAATAACGGAGAGACCGTTCAATCATAGGCTCCACCAAAATGCACTTACCATTCATGGCCTACACAACCTCTCTTGCTGCTGGCTTGGCCGAGTAGCACACCCTCAGAATCTTAAGCCCAGGAGACGTAGAAAAAGCGGCCTGAAGCACCCTTCCTGCTTCACAATTAGACCCCCCGACTTTCGTTCAGAACAGGTCACACCCACAACGAGCTCTTCTTGAAAGATGCCATCCCGCGTACTCTCCAGCCGTCTTACGACCCCATCTGTAAAGAATCCAACGCAAGGATACTCATACATCTAGCATTGCTGGATAATAGGAGATCTCTGTCAGTTACTCCGTTCGAGATGAAGCTAGAGGCTGATGCTGACTGCGACAACGAGCCACGAAACACGCCAGAGTCGGTATAACGCTCTTGGAATGCCGAGGGTACCCCCGGGCCAAACAGCGTTTTGGGGCGACACGCGACCCAAGCTCTTGGATTTCTGACTCGGCCGAAGGACGACCCTTCCAAAGACTGGAGCTGATCAGAGGTCGAGGCAATCGACAAGGAAACTTATTGATGAGGCAGGGGAGAGAATTCGCTGAAGGTGATAGATGTTGGATGATCTCTTGCTAGACGTCAATTGGGATAATTGGTTCGTGTTATCACCTCAGAGTGGGTAATGTGTCGAATATAATTTGCGCCTACGTAAATGCGGTCTAATGTATCAGTGGCCCCCACTAAAAAAACCAGGAGTAAGAGACAAGGACGAAGTTAGACCAAGGAGTCGGTACAGTGCGTGGAACGAGCAACAAAATAAGAATTTGTGACCTTGGTGCGTAGGAAGGTGAGACGGATTGATTCAACATCGGAAACTGGAGGTTTGGGGGCGGAGGAGGGTCATCGGTAGGAGGAGCTACAGTATGACAAGGAATTCTCGAAAATGAGAAAGAATGTGTACTAGGGTTAGGCTGTTAGGTGATGAGGGGAAAACGTTGGTGGGTCAACATTCTACTTCATGAACGACGACAAAAATGGGGTCAGGGATGGTTTTCCTTCACATAAAGCAGCCACCGCCCATTTTCCACCCAGGGCGGAACCTCAGGATGTCCCGGGGACGAGAAGGATTTTGGATTCTCAGAACAAGATATTGCTTTCGGGGGGCACTTGTTCGTTTGGGCACCCAATGCCTCCTCTCCATCCGACTTTTTGAGCCCACGTCAGTAGAGGAAATCAGTTCAATGACCCCGAGTTCACCTTCCTGTAAAAGCAGCTGTGTATTTTTGGGTTTGCTTTCACTTCACCGTAGCTGAGGTGTCTCATCAGGGAGGATGAGTGGGTAGCAACAGCAAGGCCACATACACACATTCAAAGACTGAGTAGTCTGATTCATAAGGTATTGCCAGAGCGCGTTTTAGGAGGACCTGCCCGAGGTCATCAACGGAGGGGCAGGCGTAGGTACATGGCGTTGGTTGCGCATGAGATATATGGAGGCAAAGGAGTAGGAATGTAAGTACGAGGTGGTGAACGAGCATGTTGGTCGGTGATAGATAGCTGAGTGCAACACTTGAAATGAGATACAGCCACGACGTAATATCACGTGATGAGCATGTTCATTACACAATCCAAATGGTCAACGGCCACATCTTCCCTGATATATTGTAATGAATCTCGTCGACCTCCCTATAGACATCCTTCGCGAGATATTGCGTCGCCTTGATGGGGACTCCTTGTACGCATGTCTTCTGGTAAGCCCATACGTTAGTTATTTTGATCAAATAGCTCATGATGAATTGATTCATCACACTAGGTTTCCAAAGGTTTCCGAGTTTTTCTCCAAACATATCCAGAATTCGAATACAAATATAGGCTTGAGAAACACGGGATGATCGATACGTCCGAAGGACAGTACTCATACGAAACTAGAATTCGCGCGCTGAAGCAACTCACACATCTCTGGTCGATGTCTGAACTCGAGAGGACACCGACACACACCTATCCCATTACCGGAGAGTGCATCGCGTATGAACTTGTTGCTGGTGTATTTGCCAAGACGGATGGCTCTACGCTGACTATACATTGGCTCCCGTCTCTCGTCACCCCCGCACGACAGCTCGTACGAGCTCAACTAGGTTTTCACATCAAAGATTTCGCCCTTGACCCAACACAAGATCTTATTGTTATGATCGAGGCCGATCGCTTGTACGTTTCTGTTCTCGGTTCCGTATCAATAATATCTCAACCGTCGTTGTGTAGGCCAGATGTCGTCCCCTACAACCGCCAAGTAAATCTTCACGTCCGAACTCTTTCGACGAATATTCCCCATCCTGAAGCCCACAAACCAGTCATTCAATTTAATATCCCATTTAATCCTCGTGGAAATGATCTATCAGCTGTCACCATTCAGCTTGCGTCTGACGTGCTCTCCCTCTTCTTCTCTACTGGTCCTGGATCACCCCATCTCATTCTTTGGGACTGGAAGACGGGAACGGTGCTTCTAGTAAGTGGGATCATGGACCTATCGATAGAGCGCTAACTTGACGTCCGACACAACTGAGAACTCTATGAGTCCCAATTTGCAACTTCCGTCTGGCACCCGGTCATTTGAACATTTGGGCCCACGTTCCTACGCCATCTTTTCCACGGAGAACAACGGGTGTATATACGTATACAATATCAACTATCCGACTAAACCGGTTGTGCCGCCACACTGTGCCGCAAAACTCATGTTCCCAGCGCTCCTTCCCGGAATCCAGCTTTCATCCCTGTACTCTCACACCGGTCCTTTCCTAGGAAGACCGCGCCAAGGGACAATGTTTACGACAGCTCCTGACGCACGTGTATATGTCGTGTCCACGCGTTTCCTCAATGGCTCACTCGCTCATGCTACATTCTTCATCGAACATTCGGCCTTTACGCCATATATGCAAACGAACGGCGCGATAAGTGAGCCGCCAGAAGTACCTTGGGATATATGGAGCCATCGCAAGGTCTTCGTCATTCCAGTGCAACTTAGTAGCAATTGGTTGAGGTATGTTTTTATCCGTCACTCGTAGTAGCACTCGTAGCGTTCATGCATTCCAGGTACGTTCAGGGAACTCGGGTTCTCATGCCCCTGGATGCCGAACAGTGGGACGTAGTAATTCTTGATTTTAACAAGAACCAAGGTCCACCTCAGGATGCTCCAGCAAGTAATTTTGAGGTTTTCCGCGAGCCTATTGCGCACATCATGCCAACAAAAAGGTGGCCGTTGTTATTTCGGACATCCTGTAATTCATTCATGATCGACGAGGATTTTGTCCTCGGCCTAGAAGTCAGTACTCATTCTCATTCCACGCATCATGTTTGCTAATAGTTTGTCAGACATTTGGAAACTTCGAGGAAATAATTCGGAGCTTAGAGTTATTTTCCATGTATGACATTGGAGACGTTCTATAAAGGCGCAAATCTATGATGGAACTACTGCGTTCGATTAACTCCCCTTCTGGGGTACCATCTCTGTGGTCACCGAAATACGCCCTTCTAATTGGTAGTTGAGGGGACTGTGCTCCTGGACATAACGACTCCAGACCTGATCGAGACTGTCCAATGTGGCAAAGCCACTGCGCGCTGGCCAAAAGTTGTCACCTCCTTGGGCCAAGAAATCAATGGTGGCGATACGATACGCCTGTGAGAGAGCGACAGGTTGGCCATCGATAGTCAGCGTGATGAGCTTGCTTCCGTTTGGGTTCGAAGGATTATACGTGAAGCGAACACTCCTCGACACTTGGACGAAGCTCGTTACAGCCAGACCATTATTGACGCTAACTTTTGAAACAATACTCTCAAAGGCATCCCACAATTGTGCACCCGTGAAGTCGAGCTCGACGATACTGTTGCCGAAGGGGAAACATTCCAATGCTTGCTGTTGAGTGATGTTACCGGCATCAATCTGGCTGCGGATACCACCAGCATTCATGATGGCAGCGACAGAATTTGGTCGATAGGCCTGGATCGCGTCAGCGGTGACGTCTCCGAGGGTACATTCGCCTTGTTGACAGGTGGTTTGGACGAGAGTGGTTTGGGTGAAGCCAATGATGGTGCGAGCAAACACGTCAAAAGCCTTTGCCCATTCCTTGACTTGTGCCTTGAGACCCGGTTCTTCCGCAGTCGCATTTGTGAGGTGGATCGGAGCACCTTCATAGGAGACAATTTTGCCACGACGATCATACTCAACATCAATATAACCCAAGTACTCTCCCCACCTGTACGCTGTCACGACAAACACCTCGTCGCCATCCAGGTTATTGGCAATTGTAGGGTATGGACCAGCGGCTCCGGTGATGTTTCCGAGCAGGGTGTGTGAATGACCGCCGATAATCAAGGAAATGCCCGTCGTGTTCTGGGCGAGACGTATATCCTCGGCGTACCCTATGTGCGTGAGCGCGATGATACGCTTGACGTTCGGGTGATATCTCTTGATGAGGTTAACGGTGCGTTGGGCGGCAGTAACGGGATCCTCGAACGTAGTGAGATTGCTGGGATTGGAGATGTTGGGGGTGGTCTCAGTAGTAACAGCCAAGAGGGCGAGGTTGTAATTTTTAAAGATTTTGAAAGGAACGAGGTGCTTGGAGAGCTTGGGGTGTTGAGTGTGAATGTTGCTGGAAATGATAGGGAACGTGAGGTTGGCCAGGAAGTCGCTCAAGAGATCATCGCCGTCATCGAATTCGTGATTCCCGAGAGTCATAGCATCAAAACCAAGCTGGTTGAGAGTTTGCGCGATCTTTTCGCCCTTGTAGACTGTATAGAACAGGGTTCCCTATGCCATTAGACTCAATCAGGATACTAGCCTAAGACCAGAGTTGGTCATACCTGGAACTCATCTCCGGCATTCAGAAACAGTGAGTTCTTCCGACTGGGACGTTGCTGTTCAACCACAGCCTTCACACGGGGATATCCACCAACACAGCCTGCATACAAATGTTAGTTGTTAGGAGGACGGTGGTAACAATCAGGTAATAATCCGATAAACCTTTTGTCGGGTCCGTGCAGGTAGATCCGCTGGATCGGAACTCGTCGAGATGGCTTGCAGAGGGACACAAATCAATTGACACGACAGGACACAGTAAACAGCCGAAACCTTACGCGTGCACGTCATTGATGTGGTAGAACGAAATCTCGAAATTCCGCGGGTCTTTCCATCCCCCGCTTTTCCCGTGCCCACTGCCGCGATTGTTCCCTTCATTGGTGAAGCCAACATCGCGTGCTTGTAGCTGGTGGCGCTGCGAGACGAGGCGGTCCACCCTCACGTCAGGATTGCCTAGCGACAGCAAAGATTGCGCCAGGCACACTTGGGCGGCTAAGAGGAGCTTTGACAGGTGCATAGCTTCTCCTGGATAGGTGTGCACTGGCGGAGTCGACGGTGGAGAGTCAACAAGGCTTGCTCGGCTCAAACCATGCCTAATATAGCTCCCAGAAGAATGGACTTAGAGAGCCGCTTAGGGTAATATGCCGCGCCGGAACGCTGATAGAGAGTTGATATCGTTCCATACTTAAGCAAATGCAAATTAGCGCAATCTATCGCATACACATGGTTGTAAATGCTTGTACGAGACATGTACGTCTGACAGTGGAGCTAGAGTGATCAAGACACCCATCAAAAGGGTGTCACGGGGAGGTTCGGTTTTGACAGGGACATAGCACCATCATGCATAATAGCACAAAATTCCCACTACATGCAGTTGCTTTGATTTAGGCTGGCTCTAGCCATACGAAATCACCGAATTGATGATTTCAGATCTGTGTCAAATAAATGTATACAACCCATTCTGACATCCATCCAGGATCATCGCCGAGATGGCCTATGATGTCCTCGCCTTGCCGCGTCTCCACCTCCGTCTTGAGCTGGAATAGGAGCTAATTACTCTTCTTCGTGTTATCCACTGTCCAATGTAGGTCCCCTGACCACCGAGGTCACCGTACCCCAGAATTCGAATGAGCAACCGTCATGTTTCATTACTAACCCTGGCTCTCTGCTTTACTACAAATACTGTGAAGAAGAGAGAAACGGCGCTCCCCCTGACAAGGAATTCCTCCGCGCCCGTTCCTCCTTTCAATTTCGACATCATGTTCGGTAACCCCTACGCTCAGGGAGGCTGGTTCAACGTCGAAACACATGGCCTTCCACTTCCCGATCAGAGGCTTTCTCCAACATTTGGTGCATTGCCTCACTATATCCCTGTTCTCTCCCCAAACATTATTACCTTCGTATTCTCAAGCCGGGACCAGGATATCCTGAATTGCGATGTCACAGATGCCAACTTTCAGAAGTCCTATAAAATCACCACGGACAAGCGCGGATTTGGGGAGACAACAATCAAGCGCGCTGATGGAGAGATCTCGGGAGTTGTTGATTGGCAACGACACCCAGAGGTTGAGGTGTTCCGTTCATTTCAGAGACAACGGGCCTCCAGGCTTCTGGAACTAAGTCCGGATGGAAGGTGTGTTGCCCTGGTCTCTGATTGGCATTAAGGGATTGACGTCTCGACACTGGCATGGCATGACGCTCTCCAGGGGCAGATTCATGGATCTTCATGACAAACGGTATATTTGGAAGACCTTGAACGATGCAACCTCCGTAAGTTTCGGTGAGCTTGATTCTAAAGTAAATGCTCCTAACGAATGACAGCTTCATCCACTTGACAACGACCAAGGGCAACCGATGGTCAGAATAACTCGTATGAACCAGGGTGTCCTCCTAGAAATCACCACTTCCGCCGTTCAGGCAGGCTTACTGGATGTCGCTGTAATGGTGACTGTCCTGTTGCATTCTGGTCGACGTTTTGATTAACACATGTGTCAATAATAATGTGTGATAGATATCTGTGTTATAAGATAGATCGTGCTACGATTTTGTCCGATTCGTATGAACCTGCCCGCCACATGGTGCCTCGATACCATAAGCCAAAGATCCATCAAGAAGCCATGTGACACGTAAATTCGCCCGGTATGTCCAGTTTCAATGAAGGGGTAGAGCTTTACAGTATCTGGACCGTTCAACCTTTGGAGCCTCGTCCTCGCGATGCCAAGTCGTCTCCTTCAGGGAGTTGGGAGATAGATATCGAATGTGTGACCGGCGACGTATCCGCGAGGTGGAGATTGATTTCGTTATTATATGGTTTGCGTGATTTCTTTCTGCTGTTCAAGAGGTAAAGAAAAATGTTGGTGTACCTGTTAAGACACAGTCAGTTTCCGATTCTAATGTATGAGAGCTATCCATACAATCCACCCAGGATGTAAAGTCTAATCAGAGTCAGCAGGAGAGAGAACCACAGTTTTCAAGCAACGTACATTCCAAGAAAATATGTCTCCCTCGGATACCTTAAGGTCAACCCGAGCATCACGGCAGCTGCTAGAACGGTCAATGCTCCCGTTTCAACAGTCAGGCGGAGGATATAGCTAATGAGCTTTTCCGTTTCTCTAAACGTGGCTTCCTTCCGTACATTGATCAGCTAAAGTGGCGAACCCCGGGTGAGATCAATAAGGAAAACCTCCAATCACGAGACCTACAATAGCCGCCATTGCGAAAACGATGAAAAGGTCGCAAACAAAGTTCCCCACGAGCCAAATCTTTGAGGAAGGGACTTAATAATTTGCGTAAAACAGACTCAGCCAAAAGCGCCCACCGTAGCGAAGAGGGAGGCTCCAGGGACTCCCTTCGGATTGAGGACCTGCGCTGCTGCCTCACTGAGCTGCCATTCTCTTCAGTTATGTCGAAAAGCGTAGGTTCACGACCGAAAACATACATAGTAGCTTAAGCCCACGGAACCTGCCGTTTGTATGACAGTAATCTTCTCAGAGGCAATGAGCGGTCCATAGAAGGCTGAGGACGAACGAATGACTAACCATGACGATGATCGTTACCACCGTGCAATATATCCTTTCTCCTCGCCTCATGGACCATATCCTCCTATGATTATGTTAGCGCAAGCTTCATGCAACATGAGCGATAGACATACCACGCGAAGAAGCATTGAACAATAGCAGACTCTGTGCAAGAAATGTTAAAAGGACAATAAACCATGAACAAGGAGATACACACCAAAACCAGCTAGCGATGGTAGGGCCACCGCAAGTGGCGTAGAGATTACAACCCCCCCAGGGCGAGCTCTCAGCTCTATGAGTAGTCCCCATACACTCTGTATCACGACAACAAGTCGGAATAGCTCAATTGAGGACAAAAAGTAGACTGAGAAAGAATGACGTCTTGGTCATTAATGCATCTCAGGCCGTTCTCGCACGCACCCAAGCCCTGCATAATAGGCCCATCACGATGCCATTTGCGTCCCCGAAGGTACATGCCTGATATAGCTGGTCAGCACCTGGTAAGAATCATAAGATATGACCCGGCTGCCATACAGATTTGGGCGATGAGGAGGCCAAATAATAAGCAATCGATTGTGAATCCAACAAACTGAGTCGCCAATGGTCACTGCTGTCGAGGGTTTTCTTTGAATGACGTGGACGTACAATTGGACCATTCCTAGTGGAGGGAATTGAGCCTCGACTGGGATGCACAAAGATGACACATGAAGCAAACCTGCTCTCCAACTCATGGGGGGATGGTGGTGTGGACGTAGGTGAAGACATGGCGGTTCAGGAGAAGCCAGGAAGCTCAGGCAAGGGCCACGTCAAAAATTGGATCCACTGAATTGCGAACTACACCAGACGTCCTGAGGACTAGCTTAGACCGAATATGTGTTGGCGTAGGCCGGCGCTCATCAGAGCATTCATTCCTCAGGGTTGATGCTGCTGCCAAGGCCTGAATGTATCTATCCCTGAATACGCTCTGCATCCACCTACCCTTACGGCGGCCACAGGCGGAACCGCGGAGGTCTGTCCACGGTCCGCCTATTTTGATGCCGGTCAGCCTTGGTACGAGTTGATACGTTGCAGCATCCACTCGTAATTACTTTGTGGACCTCTTCTGGGCAATTAGGCCCCCACATTTGCAATTCGGGGCGATGGCTCTGGGCATCCGCCCAGAACCGGGCACTTTTTCAGATTTTGCATCCACATATCGGGCCTCCGAGACATCAGAGTATGCCTCGAGGGATATATTCCAGGGCCCCATGTTAGTTCAAATGATCCCAGATCAAGGCAGACCACGTGTGGGAAGTGCAGGTAGCAAGTGATAATACGTGTAATTAAAAGGTCGAGCGCATAGTCTGTTCGGACAAGTTGCTTAGAGCTGTTGACAGCAGCAACAGGGTGCGGGACTTTTGACCGACCAAATTGATGATCCTTTGGGATGTTGAAGCGATCACAAATGTGTTGCATAAAGGCGCCAAGAACATCAACTACAATAATTAAAAATTCTGCGGGCAAATGCACTCACCACCGGCGGCTACTCTCCCTACGCTTAGAGCGACATTAGTGTTGTGTGTCACTTAAGCGCGTACCCCGGATGGCTCGATAAACTCTCCTATTCCAGCGCGCTATTCAAATATTTTCCGATGATAATGTCACTGCATTCGGAGCCCGACAAACCTGATACGTGCGCTGAGGCTCGAGAACGAATCGAAAATGACGACGTTTCAGAAAAGTGAGACTGTTCCATACCTCTACGCGAGGAGGAGTAACGTTCGGCGCCGATTACTTCGCGCTCGTGGCCGAGTAATGATCAGCAATCAACATTACTCATGCGTACTGAGAAATTGCGGTCCATATTTGGTGGTTCTAGCCCTGAATAGACCAGGGGTCCACAGACTATTGAACTGGTTTCGTGGCCCAGTTCAGTAGTGAATTGAGCGTTTAGTATGAGTAAGATTGCCATGGAAGTAAGAAAAACAAGTATAGCGACGGAGACAAAGGCAATTTGTCTAGACAACATGGATATTCCTGTACAAGTTGAGACGGAGCTGAAGCTACCATCGGGATGATTGTCGACCGAATTCTCACCAGACATCCGAACCTGGCGCTGATCGATGATCCATAATTATGGCCAAAACCGGATCAAAAGCGATCATTTGATTTGCACTCTTGATCCGCCGTTTTCAGCATGAAAACTTCTGACGAGATAGTGCCGCCCTTTGGACTTTACTCACTGGTTCCAATACATCCCTGAGCGCTATATAATTGTATGCCTCATGTGTAACCGACAAAAGTGATACACCTTTGAAATCCCGTGATTGGTGGCGAATGCGAGACCTGAACTTGCTGGATCAAACGCGGTAGTCCAGAGAGCCCCTGGTTTTGTGGTGCGGGTAGGCTCTTGCACAGAGTATTGCCGTCTCCTTGCGCCTTGCATCATCCCCAAAAGATTCGCGCCGATGCCTCTTGTGTGAGCCCTGCTCCTCGCCCCTCTCGTTTTTATATATAATCCCAAAGTTCCCCTCGATGGTGTCAACGAGCCAACTTTTCTACTCTCTTGCTTTTCTTCTTCTTCTATCTCCCACCGCCCATTTTATCCAGTATGTACGGTATTAATCCTTATGCTCAGGCAGGTTGGTACAACCCCGCCAACCCGTCTTCTATTAATGAACGTCCTGGACCTACTATCTCGAGCCAACCTCCGACGTTCGGTGCGCTCCCGTACCCCGATGGTCCTACTCCTTCGACAAAGCGATTGGTCTTCACATCACAAGGACAAGGTCTCATCCGGCGGTGCGATGTTGTCGATTCCGACACACGTCTCATCGTATATAAAATCAATATGGCGCAAGATGGGTATGATTATACCTCCCTGCAACGCCCAAATGGAACTCCCGTTGGATATATCGTATGGAAGCCGCAAGGACCCGAAGTGGAATTATATGGGGTCGTTGGGAAGCAGAAAGGCAAGGATTGGCTTCCTCTGTCACCTGACCAAAGGTGAGGCACTTGCTGTTTTGAATTGATTGGTTGTTCACCTACTGGTAGTTCTCGCTTTATGCAATTTCACGGGAAACATTATACCTGGCAATTTGCGCGGGACGCTATGTATGTGAGTGCCTCCGAGTCCTAATTACACGGGGGAGAGAAATGATTAATGTAACATTTGACTGCGGACAGTTTTACACCTATACCCTCAATAGACATCAACAACTCGGAAAAATTTATCCCGCAAAAGATGGGACGACCGTGTTTGAGGCAAGCGAACTCATCATAAGTCACGGAATGCTGGAGAGCGTTATCCTCGCGATAACTCTGCTTCTGTCGGAAAGATTCCGGGACTGATTTAATAAATCATCTTCCTCCACTCATTTTGTTCGACAACCATTTTTCTCTTCTAGCGCAGTCATCCCTTTATCTATTTATTCTCATAGCTATCTATTTATTATAACTTAACTTGTCCCACGCCGTCACCGTAACTATTTACTAAGTTTATTTTGCCTTGTAGCATACGCTCATACTGTTTGTATTACATACGTTAGTAGTTATAGAGTAGTCTACTTTTATCTGATATCGTGACAGGAGAAACACTTGAGGGCTGAGGCTATAAGTGTCCCCTTGAATCTTAGACCCTTCATATGTGGGTAGTGTGTAAGCTAAACAAAGATGTCCGACATGTCAGTTACTCGGAGACTGAGCGACATTCCACCCGGCTATGTGGAACAAAGATTTTGTCACCCGTAACTGGTGGCGAGGAACATGAAACAATGACGAAGCGCTGGGGACACATCACATAATCATAACATAGATACTGCCTGGGATCCTGAGTGATGATCGTTCTGAGCTAGCATCTATTGCCTCGGCTGTGGACCGTGAAAGAACACAAGAAGTGGTGATTGGGAATCAACCATAGTTTTGGGACTACGGAGACGAACTATTTTATATGCGTAAGGGTCTCATCGCTCCCGATTCCAAATATATCCTCGATTGAAAAAAAAAAAACGAGTGAATCAAGGTGTCGACAGGGCGGGCGTGGGTGTTTGTAATGGTTGACGCGATATTCCACACAGTAGACTCTAGCACAATCTATCTTTTACACGGAGATTCACTTGTATCCACATGTACTGCAATTTCTCTCACTGTATGTTCTTGTTACCAGAGGGGCCTCGATCCTAGGATCTCTACTATGCCGTCAACCACGATCATATTCTCTTGGTGCTGAGGATTTTGTCCTATAGTTCCACGATGGAGAAGCGCCAAGATTAGAGGACAGAACATTCCCCCCCCCGAGGCACAACTGCTTCAAAACGTGTGCTTGCAATACCGCCCAGAGCAAGCCTTTCATATGGTTGGAAACCTTTCCGCAAGTTTTCGAAAAAGGGTAGCACGGGAGATCTGGAGCCACAATCAGGATCTGCACCGCTATAAAGCGCCAAGAAATCCAGTGTCGTTCGAGCTGATTTTGTAACGGTCGGTAATGCTATGTTCTTGAGCTCGGACAATTTCCTTTATACAAGCTTGATGGTGCAGGATGGTGAAAACACAGACTTTAGCGCAACTCAAAGCTGGATGGACTTGCTACCGTAATGCCTAAACGGCGTACATTTTGCAAGACCGGGCTCCTATAAGACCCGGAAGTTACACGAAAACGTCAAACCCGCGGACAAACTTACTAGTCGGGTAGGTATTGACCCAGAAACCACTGAATATTGTTTGCGCCCAGCTTCTGGCAATGCATTAGCGGAGCTTCTGGGGCAGCGGTCCATTGTTTGGCTCTTAGCTTGTTTAACTCGGCTCTGATCATTGAGAAGGGATTCCTTGCACAAAAGGGGATATACGTCCGACCCTGCCGAGTGTCATTTAACAACCAGCAGCATCTTTTCCGATATCCTCAACACTACTTAAGCTCAAACACTCGCCTTGGTTCTTCATTAACCTTCCGTCGCACCGCTGATACTCCACTAACATCGAATCTCAAAAAATACCAGTCACCGCATGCTTTTTCCACTGCCAAAAATAACTTCCCTATCCACCGCCTACGATTCGACTTCTCGATCTTTGGCCCTTCATTCGAAACATTCATCGTTTGACGATTACCACATCCTCTAACATACACTACTCGTTGTAGAGAAGCTGGACCTATTGCGTCCCTGGCATTCGTTCTGATGTGTTAAAAAAACCCCCAAACAATCGAGTGTTGTACCCCCAATCAATGCGTGGTGTATATTCTCTCCTATCGCTTGTACAGGTCGCACTCTGTGCGGTCCATTTCCAAGACCCGGGTGACTTGCCTGGTGTTGACTACGATTTCATTGTTATAGGAGGAGGCACTGCTGGTGCTGTCGTGGCGAGCAGACTAAGTGAGATTCACAACTTCAAGATACTAGTCCTTGAAGCTGGACCGTCGTGAGCTCACTCCCTGTAGTATCTCATCTGCAATAGTCTAACCATTGATACCCATAGGAATGATGAGGTGTTAGACAGCCTGGTTCCTGGGCTATCTCACAATGTTCAAGTACCTGGACGTGTAGACTGGAACTATACTACCTCCCCACAGGCTAATGCAGGCGGAAGAGCGTTGGCCTACGCAAGGGGCATGATGCTGGGCGGGTGCTCGTCCCACAGTAAGCAGCATCTCTCATTCCTACTTTGAGTCTGTGGTTTCACACTGCTGATCATAGATGAGATGGCGTACACCCGGGGTTCGCGGGACGATTATGACCGTTGGGCATCCATCGTCGATGACAACAACCTATCATGGAAAAAGATGCTGCCCTATATTCTCAAAGTCAGTTCAAATCAGTCGTGTCCAAACCTGTTTGCCGCACATACTGACAACCAAAATCACCCAGTCTGAGAAATGGACAAGTCCGAATGATGCCAAACTATCCGAACAAAGCCATTTTGATCCGTCTTTGCACAACACGAACGGCAAAATCGGGGTATCAGCCCCATACTATCCCCATGCGTTTAACGATTTGGTCCTCGAGGCAACAAAGGAGATGAGCGACGAGTTCCCATACTTGCCTGATCTGAACGATGGAAAGCCTATCGGAATCGGTGAGTAGTTGGTTTGTCTTGACAACGATCACGAATGTAGTGCTTAGCCGATGGCGTTGCGTGGTTTTTGCAGGTTGGGGTCAGGCTACGGTCGAGAAAGGTTTCCGGAGTAGTTCCGCTAGCGGGTACTTGGCTCACACAGGCGACAATGTGCACGTTTTGCTCAACACGCGTGTCACCCGCATCTTGCCCACCAAGGACTATGGATACACTAATGAACACAAGAGCATTGATTTCCGCAAAGTCGAGTTTGCCGTGAGCGCTGACGGTGAGTCCCTCCATATCCGTTGGTGCCTGAATTCTATATGTGACACCGCGAACATCAGGTCCTAGGTTTACTTTGACAGCGAAAAAAGAACTTATCCTCTCTGCTGGAATCACAAACACTCCTCAAATCATGCTCAACTCTGGCATTGGTCCCAAAGATGAGCTCCAAGCCCTCGGCATCAGCCCCATCATCGACAACCCGAGTGTTGGCAAGAACTTTAGCGATCAGGTATCCGTACCTATCAGTCTCACCACAAGTATGGACCCTACTACGTGCGTCGAACCTTCGCTCGCTGAACAACCCAGCTCCTAACGTGAGATTAACTCGCTCCCACTCAGTTTTGACCAAACAGAAGCTATGACCCAATGGAATACAGATCACACCGGCCGCCTCGCTCTCCCAACACGTCTTGCCCCCCTCGGATGGGTGCGTTTCCCAGCCACCGCAGATGTATTCAAAGATGCTTCCATCTCCGACCCAACCGGAGGGCCCAACTCTCCTCACATCGAATTCCTCTTTGCTAGCATCAGCCCGCCCGCGAACGCTACAGCAGGAACACCTTCGACGTTTACGACGCTAGTTATTGACATCCACCCTGCATCTCGTAAGTCCTTTAATTTCGTTTCAGGTCAAGATGTATTGAGACACTGGGCATAGGTGGCTCGATTACCCTCTCCAGCTCATCGCCGTTCGACCCACCCAAGATAGATCCTGGAATTCTTACATCACCCGTAGACACTGCTATCCTCGTCGAAGGTATCCAAAGCGCACATAGGCTCTTCACCTCTTCCACATTTTCCGATCACATTTCTGGGATGCTCGCGCCACCGCCGAACCAGGGTGGGACACTATCAAACGAGGCAATTGTAGATTATATCAAGACACACGCGTCGCCGTTCAGCCATGGTGTCGCGACTTGTAGTATGGCACCGCGTGGTGCCCAATGGGGGTGTGTGGATCCGGACTTTAAAGTGAGGAATACAAAAGGGCTGAGGATTGTCGATGCGTCTGTTATTGTAAGTTTTCAAATCTGCACTTTGTTCACGGGAAACTGATAGATGTTCGTGTGCAGCCGTTTGTTACTAGTGGACATACGCAGGTACCCACATACGCCATGGCCGAATGGGCATCTGATGTAATTAAGAAGGCGTGGGGGAAGAAATAGTTTAATGGTTAAGAAGTTACAGAAATAGTCGTGTGATAGAGTCTGAATTATATGCTATTTTTGTTCAGCTCGTTTCTCATCTGTGTAACTTCTTTACACCCTAGAGTGTTCAACGTTAGCAGTCAAAACTTGACTTGATGCAGATTCTGGTTTTCTCTACGACTCTCAATGTGAAGGCACTGATAGCGAGTTAACGCCGATACCTACATAAGATGCACTTTGGTGCCTGACGCAACTCAGTGGATGTGCTCACTCCCACTAGCGATGTCCACGGGTTTTTTTTCAATCAGCTGACGATGGTTACACCCCGTGGAACCCATTGTGGAATCCATATAGATTTCTATGAAGTTTACACTGACGTACCCCCCTTTGCTCGTGAGAGACATATTCATATATAAGTACTTACTTTTGGACGCTTGCGCTCACCTTGACTCAGCTAACCATGCTATTGAAGACTGCCAAGTTTCGAACAATACTCACTTTTGCGCTGTTGACAGTACAATCAGCCCTTGGGGCTGTTGTATTCCGCGACCCAGACGAGTTGCCTCGGGACGTAGAATACGACTTTGTCATCGTCGGAGGTACGTACTCTCCTCGTCCAAACAAAAAGCCACGAAATCGCATACACCATGTAGGCGGTACAGGAGGGGCAGTCGTCGCGTCCCGTCTTGGTGAAAATCCGAAATGGAATATATTGGTTATCGAAGCTGGACCATCGTATGTCTTTTAATCGACTACATACAAAAGCCTCAGCATGACACAACACGACTGAACCACAGGAATGAAGATGTCTTTGCAACACGTCCTCCAGGGCTCTTCCATGAGCTTCCAAAGACGCGAGTTGACTGGAACTACACGACGACTCCACAGGCAGGGTTGAAAGGAAGAAGCACGGCATACACGAGGGGCAGGATGCTCGGCGGGTGCAGTTCGCATAGTAAGTCGTGACTTGCATACTTGAATCCCGATTTGAACTGAGACTGGGTGCAGATGGGATGGTGTACACGAGGGGCTCTAGAGACGATTGGGATAGGTGGGCTAAAGTTACTGGAGAAGAGGCGTTAAGCTGGAATAATATGTTACCGTTTATCTTCAAGGCCAGTTTTTATCCTCCATATATGGTTCGTGGATACTCATTTATGGCGGCCAGGCAGAGAAATGGACCAAAGACTCGGAGAATCAGTCCGAGAAAGGCCATATTGATCCATCCGTCCATAGTCACGATGGCAAGGTCTTTGTTACGGCACCGTACTCGGATCACCCGTTCAACGATATGTTGATCGAGACGACGAAAGAGCTGAGCAAAGAGTTTCCGTACAAGTTGGATATGAACGACGGACAACCTATTGGCATCGGTGAGCAGTAGCACCAGGAACATGCATGTGTTACTCTCCTGAGCTGAATTTGGTCACACAGCATGGAACCAGTTTACGATTGACCATAATGCAGAGAGGAGTAGCTCTGCGACAGCATATCTGGAACTGGCGGGGAAGAATGTGCATGTGTTGGTCAACACATATGTAACACGAGTGTTACCAGTAGGAAATGGGACAGAGTTCCGAGGGGTCGAGTTTGCAGTTGATGCGAAAAGTGAGAGAAAGCGTATTGTGGCGAAGAAGGAAGTGATCGTGTCGGGAGGGATTATCGGGACACCGCAGGTTTTGCTAAATTCTGGAATCGGAAAGCGGGAAGAGCTGGAGGCAGTGGGAGTAAAGACGCTAGTCGACAATGGAAGCGTAGGGAAAAATTTGTCAGACCAAGTGTCGGCGCTGGTGATGTTTCCGACGACGATCCCAGACACAGAGTAAGTATCGACAAATCGAGAGGCCGCGGCGTTAACATGGAGTGAAACAGTTACGACAGAGATGCTGCACTGGCAGAATGGAACCAGACGCGGACGGGCCCACTGGCATTGCCTGGGCATCTGAACCATATCATTTATGTGCGCCTACCGGATGATGCAACGCCGTTTAGCGAGTTTGGGTTTGCGGACCCGACAGGAGGAGAGAATTCTCCACACATCGAGTTTGTTTTTTCGCAGATCAGCTCGCATCCGCCTGCGACGTCAACCGATGTGCCGTTACCTCCGCCTGGTGAGTAGTTGTACAGAAAGTTAGTGAAACAGAGGATACTCAAGTGAAACAGGAGGGTTGAATGTGACGATCCAGATCTTGGCGGTGAACCTGCATCCTATTTCGCGTGCGTTGTGATCGATCAAACCACGCGAGCACAGATAAAATTAATTTCGGAACCACGTGCAGGTGGATCTGTTACTCTGCAGAGCTCGGACCCGTTTGACCACCCAGCCATCGATTTTGGTATGCTGACGCAGGACATTGATATCGCGATCATGCGGGAGGCGATACGGAGTGCGCGGAGGATGTACTCTGCGCGGGTATTCCAGGACTCTGTGTTTGGGACGGTGCTTCCTGCAGCGAATGCAACGACGGATGGGGAGCTGGATGCGTATATCCGAAGCGTGGCATCGCCTTTGCTGCATGGAGTGGGATCTGCGGCGATGTCCGCACGTGATGCGAGCTGGGGAGTGGTTGACCCGGACTTTCGAGTCAAGGGGACTGGTGGGCTGAGAGTTGTGGACGCGTCTGTGCTTGTGAGTGGTCATTGTCTCTTGTGGTAGCCTGGTCTGATTGAGTAGCCATATGTGCCGAGTGGACACACGCAGGTTCCTGTGTATGGGTTTGCAGAGCGTGCGAGTGTGCTGATCGCCCAAATGTGGGAATAGATGATTACATAATGCAGGAGATAATTGTAGGAAGAAAGGAAATAAATATACGTTTGTTGTTCTCCCCCGCTGAGCGCGATGTCGTCGAGTGTGTGTTTTTCTGCTCAGTCTACACCTGATACTGATCCTTTTCACAGCATCTTCTCCACCAGTGCAAGTCTTATCTACTTCTTCCGTATAATATACTCACCTTATCCACAGGACTCTCCCCCCACCCCCACCCGACACCACCAGCTCCACTACCTCGACTACCCAACCTCCGCCAACTACTACTTCAGACACAACTTCGCCTCCTGTAACCCCTCCAAC
Source organism: Podaxis mareebaensis (assembly GCA_018524725.1). Classification (NCBI taxonomy): domain Eukaryota; kingdom Fungi; phylum Basidiomycota; class Agaricomycetes; order Agaricales; family Agaricaceae; genus Podaxis; species Podaxis mareebaensis. Next base: position 160,793 of record JAEUWP010000333.1, on the reverse strand, counting down.
CTCTACTTCCTCAACTACCTCCACCACAAATGTTCCTACAAGTCCATCTACCACTAGCTCGAGTTCAGGTACAACCGTTCTCACGACGCCCTCCCCAACCTCGACCTCCTCCACTACCTCCACTACTCCAACTTTTACTCCAACAACCTCTGCGATCGTGACTACCGGAGTCGGGGGTGGTGTCACTACCATTACTTCCGTCGTTACTGCGTCCTCTTCGCGGATTGTCGCCCCCACAAACTCAGCCGACGCTTCGAATGGCAACAGCAAAGGGCAAGTCCCACGCTCCCTCCACCACGCTTCTTCCTCTCACTAACCACCCCTCTTTCATTTTACTCTTTCTAGATTCTTCAAAAACACAGGCGCAGTAGCAGGCGTCTTCACCGTCGTTGGCCTTATCGTCCTTGCTATCCTCATCGCCCTCATCACAAACGGCATCCGTCGCCGTCGCGCCAAGAAATTCGATGATGAGATCGCAGCTGCAGCACGCGATGCTGCCAATGCCCAAATTCCCAACTTTGCCTACGATGACGATGATGAATTCCGGCCAGGCGGATACGGCGCTTCGAGTGGTGCTGGTGGCGGCAAGTTCTCCGACATGTCCCATGGGACATACAACCAACCACCCATGAGTGTACAGGAGAGCTATGGCATGCGCGAGCTGCCCCATGTTGGGCCTGGTCCTAGGCCAGGCGAGTACTTTGACGCAGGTGCCTATGCTGCTCCTGCGGCTGCTGGCGCTGCCGGTATTGGCGTCGCCAGGGCCCGAAGCATGCGCGATGGCGGATACGCCGCTGGATTGACCGAGGGATCATCTCCCTATGCCGCTTTCGCTGCCCCTAACCAAACTGGTACGGCTCCACAATACCCACCTGGGATGATACGTGGAGCTGGAAGTCCCGAGTTCGATCTGAACAGGCGACCATCGCAGTATACTCAACACACCGACTATAGCGCTTTATCAAGGAACAAGTCGCTCAATACCATGACCAGCAGTACTAGTCCATCGTCGCACCCATCCGATCCTTACAATGCCAATAACAACGGCGCTTATGGACAACAGCCGGCTCAAGGCGGATATCCCAACAGTTTCGGTGCTTATGCCACTCCTGCGAACCAGAAACCACCACCTATACCCGCTTCGAGGTCTGAAGAGAACCTTGACGCGGCATATGACGGCTACGTCGTCGATGAGCCGCCTTTGATGCCGCATAATACCCATGCCCAGGGTGCCGCGTCGCCAGCGCCGCCATTGCCCAACCCGTTCTCAGCGGCGCCTGGAGGTAAACCTGGAGAATACGCAGACGAGTCGGAGGATGAAGAGGAACCTAGACGGGTCCTGAAGGTACGCGCTGCTCTTCGTTTACCCATTGATCCGTCTTTCTGACATTCGATCGTCCAGGTTGCGAACCAGTAAACGAACTCAGTCGACCGTGAAATATTGAAAAACCGCATAAACATCGAAAACATGTATACTTCTATGCCTCACAGTTGATATCTTGCTCCCCCTACCCTTGTGCCATGTCCAGTCACGTTTAGTCATGCCGTACGTTCATTCCCATTCCCACTCCTTCCCTTGATATTCTGTCTTTGAAGATCTTCCTATCGAACTTTGACTCGTGTCCTCCGTGTCCCGTCTCTATTCGTATCCCATTTTTTATATCCTCTATATCTATTTATTGCCGCTCCTTTGTCCCTAACAATTCGCGATACGCATATATACGTCTGTAACTGCTTCCTCCCTTCTTTGCCTTGTGTTTCTGTATTTCGTTCTCACTATTTGGAACTATTTAACATTGTTTTTCTTGGTAGGTATCTTGGTAGGTATTTTGTGGTTTGTAAGTAGATTTGACTGATCATCGATCACAACCTGGTCGTCGTAGTGATCGAAAGTTGAAGTTTTTTGATGTGATCCCTTGTTGGTCGTCGGATTTCATAAACTAAGCCATCAAATCGTACACCTTGATTGATATAAGCGTTCCAAGTAAGAGTCGGACATGTATGATATTGTACAAATCAGTGGTACTCAGTCGCAGTGCTCTCCTGCACCACCTTGACACTGACACGTTGGATTCTGGTTCCCTTCCATCCGTGCTGTAGTACAGCAGCCCCATGCGCAAACCGCACCGCAACGCACCACTTGGAGCTAATCTTAACCCTACCGAAGCCGAGGAAGCATCAGTCTAGAAGAGCTTAGTCAGGTGGTACATAGCCAACACCCATGAGGGCGGGCATCGAGCCGAAACCGCCTGTAGGACCCCGGAAGCCAAATGAAATCCTGAAGCTTGAAGCCCGAGCAGTTAGCAGTGAAAGCCTGATCTCATGGAACGTCGAATCCCATTCGGGGGTAGAAAATCATCCAGGTGGGTCGGCTCCGGTTAACCAAATACCACTCCGAGTTGACCGAGTGGTGGCATATCAAAACACAGAAGGAATCTGAACAATCTATCAAGAGCCGAAGTGGCTCACCCACACCACCACTCTTGTTGGGGTCTTTAGAAAGTGAGTCGTGTGATCCCCGAGGCGTGTGCTCCCATCGCCAGTGCAATGTAAAATTAGATGCTACCTCACCTCAGCAAGCCAAAGAACGCGTTGTATGTTGTTGTAGGGGCAGTGTAGGGCACGCAGCACGTGAGTGCTTACAAGCTTTTAGCCTTGTGGTGCTGGGATTCCTGCGGGCATTCGGGTTCGTATTGTGCCGGTGCGCATACTACGGCATTGTTAAACATTCACGAGGTTGCCCTATGATTCTTTATTTATTTTTTTTTTGGTCTTGCAGGAGGGAGGGGGTTTGATCCAACATTGGTGGGGTTGTGCGTACTTGTATGCATGTCTGTAACAAGTCAAGAAAATACCTCATTATTACTGTTAAATTTCCCTGCTGTATCCTTTCGTTCAATGTTATGAGGACTGGAACAATCCTGAGCTCAGACGTCACAGTCAGTATAATTCTATGCAACCGTTGTTCTCCGCATCATTGACTACAGTAAGAGTCGGGAGGCAGGTTATTAGTCGGACTGAGACACCAATGTGTGTTTTCCCTGAGAGAGAGCGTGCAATGGAGGGTTTCTTGAGTTCTATTATTCACTTTGGTGGTGGTACTTTACGATTTGTCGCTTAGGTGGATATCAAGGGGCCCCTGTCGTCGACATCGTGGTATTAAGCCCTGAACGTTGAACCCAGTTGAGAGTGTATGTCACCAAACAAGGGAACGAGCGACGCAGTATTCCTGCCATAGTGTCCGGAGTCCCAGTCGTAGTTTCCCGGTGAACTACAGTGTCCACAGTGGAATTCTCCCTCGTCGATATTCAACCCTTGAAACAGTGTTCTCGAATCAGCCGCCTACAGACATGTCCTATGAGCTCAGACGTCATTCATCACATCGTCTGCATATGGAGCACCATACTCTAAGACTGCTCTGAACGCTGTGCTTGGTATGTTCTGGGCATCAAGTGATAGACAAATGCATGCCCCCGCAGGACTGACAAGGTTCCTGGTCGTAAGCTAACCCAATTCATCCGCCGGAATCACACTAAAGCATTTGTAGCCGCTGAGGGCAACATTCTTCCAAGGTTAGTTGCTCATCATGTTCGATATCGATTCACTTGCGTTTGGTGATACAACATACTGATACTTGAATACTTACAATTTACAAAATACATATCTCCAAAGTATCACATGTCCTCGTGCTATCACTCATAGACCCGTCCATCCGAAACCCTCCTCAATCTTGAATTGTCCAAACACCTCCTGTCCCACCCCAACACCCTCCTCACTCGTGAACGCAACCCTAACATCATAGACGCCATTCCCGACAACCCACTCTTTATCCCAATACGATACGCTAAGCCTGTCCAACACCAGGTTGACCTCCCAGTTCTCTCCAGGCCGGACATCCCTGGCCTTTTCGAATGCGCGGAGCTGCCAGCGAGGATGAGTGAGCTCAGATGTACGAGGAAGGCCAATGTAGAGTTGGACAATTTGGGAACCGGGGAGACTTCCAGTATTGGTGAGGGTTACGGTTACTTTGAGGCTGAACTGGTCGTCGGTGACGACGGGTTTAGAGAGTCTGAGGTTGGAGAGGGTGAAGGTGGTATATGACAAGCCGTGACTGGAGTTGACAAAGTAAGTAATGTCAATAATGACACCTAACGCTCGAGAGCTTACCCGAAGGGGAAGATGGGCTTGATGTTGCGGTGCTGATAGTGTTTGTAGCCCTATGAGCAATGTTAGATTCCACAACCCTGTTCAACGGCGCTGCGCGACGTACCACATAGGGGCCCTCGGAATAGCGAACCTTGCCCTTTTCGGAGTGGAAGAATCCATGCGAAGGAACATCCTCCAATCTCTTAGGGAAGGTCAACGAAAGTTTACCGGATGGGTTATGCTTGCCAAATAACACATCCGCAATAGCATCACCAGTTGCATTGCCGAGGTACCAGGCATGCACAAGGGTAGCGACATCATCGACCCAAGGCAGCGTGATCGCAGAACCCTAGAAAGGTAGGTCAGACACTAGCATCTCAAGAGAAAAGAGATAGGGAGGTTTTGGCTTACGGATTGAGTGACGACAACCGTGCGCGGGTTAGCAGAGGCCACCTTCTGGATGAGTTCGTCAGTTCGACCAGGGAGAGCGAGGGTGGTACGGTCGTAGCCCTCAGTTTCCCAGTCGGCATTGAGGCCAACGACTGCGATGACTGCATCGGCATCTTTGGCAATGGCAACTGCAGAGTTCATAAGCTCATCAGAATCTTGAACCTCAGCACCGCCAAGACGGACACCAGGGTTACTGCGGAATGGTTCAGCCACAGCTGAACGAGATATGTTACGACGGAAATATACCTGTCCATGATCGCTTCGTCTTCATCACCATCGGCGGGAGCACGGACATTGCAAAACTCGACATAGATTGCATGTTTCACGCCAGCCTTCAACTCTACAATGCCCTTTTCTTCTTCAGATCCACAGCCAAAGAAGGCCTCACCACGACGTTGGCGCGTCCAGTTGTCGATAACCAACTTCCCGTCAACGTATAGCTGCAGAAAAACCATTGAGCTGATTGAAGGCAAGGGGAAGGCTCATAAATCAAACCTTAGCCCTTCCAGCGGCAGTCAAACCGAACTCGAACTTGCAGTCATATTCGCGAGGCTTCAAGTAACCCTTAAGTCGAAGTGTCCATTTCTTGGTGATCCCCGCAGGGTATGAATTACTGATGAAGATCCTCGTCTCGTCGATGTATTGAGTTTTCACGGGTTCCTCAATGGGGACGAGGCTGTCGTCGCTCTCATGAGTGTGCCAGGTACCAATCCAACCACGCTCGCCGTTCTCGGTGAACAAGTCATAGTCCAAGGAAGGCATGGTCTTATAAGCTAACATCCAATCAGCGGACGGCATTTCTTTTCCACAACGTGAAAAGCTTACCTCGAGCACCCTCGCTATAGGAAACCTCAACATCGGGGTTGACCTCCTTCAAGGCTTTAACGATTCCATCATAAGGCGAGATGAAATAGGACGCCTTGAGCGCAGCGGACCCTCCTCCAGAAAGGACGAGAGCCTTGGCATTGCCACCGACAATCGCGACTTTCTTCAACTTCTTGGCGTCAAGAGGGAGCACTCGTTTCTCGTTCTTGAGAAGAACGATGGACTCGGCAGCGAACTTGCGCATGAGGGTATTATCCTCTTCAGAATCGACAGTGCGTTCAAGACCATCACCGTCCAAGATCTACCATAGTGTTCACTATGCATTCAGTGACAGAGAATGGATAACATACCTCAGGTGCGCCCTTGGCACATTTCTGGATGAGTTCAAGAACTTTGCGAGCGCGTTTCTTGATGGTTTGGGGAGTGACTTTCCTTGCCTGGATGGAGCGGTTGACTTGGTCGAGAGTACGCCATTTATTAAGACCGGGCATCTCGAGATCGACACCGGCATTGAGGCCAGCATCGACGCTGTATGTACCAAACCAATCACTCATGACCTAGGGTATCATGAAGGCCAAGAATGAGGATCTTAGTCTGTCGCAAGCACGTTTTAACGCACCATAGCATCCGATTTCCACTCGTCTCGAAGAATCTTTTGTAGAATGTCCGGGTTTTCGCAGACATGTATACCATTGACACGGTTGTAGCTGGGAGCTCAGAGTCAACAAAGGCCTATTTACGGGTGATTCCCACTCACGCAGTCATATAGGCCCACGGTGAAGCATACTTCTGCGCCAACATAAACGGAAGAAGGTAGATCTCCCTCAGGGACCGCTCATCGATGACGCTGTCGTAACCAAGCCTATCATTTTCCTTGTCGTTTCCGCTACCGGCTGGTCAGCTTGAGACGACGTTGAAGGTGTGGAGCGCTTACACAAAGTGTTTGATAGTCGATCCAATACCGCCCTTCTGAACACCGTTAATATATCCGCCTGCTAGGATACCAGACAAATAGGGATCTTCGGAAAAACTCTCAAAACTCTAAAAAAATGACGTTAATCATTGTCACGATTATCAACGTTATCAGAATAATTACCCTTCCACCAAGAGGATTCTGTAGAGAAAACGAGTTGAACGTGAACGCTAAAGATCGGACAAAAACGAGAAACTAACGCGTTGGATGTTGCAAGTTGGAGCGAGGACAATAGATGCGGCTCTCAACTTAGCTTCGCGAGCAAGGAGCTTGAGGCCTACTTCCTCTAGGAGTTCACGATCGAAAGTGGCGCCCATCGCCGTGGAAGACTAAAATATCGTCAATACATATTTAAATTGTGAAGAAGATCAGGACCACATACTGGTAAGCTCTTGGCCGGGGTGCCCATAAAGAAATGGTTGCCTCGGATTCCATTGGGTCCGTCACTGACCTAGGACGGTGTTAGCGGCATCAGGAGCATCTGGTACATAATAATTCACCTTGACAGCTGGAATCCCAAGTCTTTCGATGGCGGCGGTGTGCCAAAATCCAACCCCGGCGCTTAGGAGAATAGCTTCATCGGTAGTGAGGGCATCAACGACCTGGTTGATGTCAGCGTTGGCAAAGTCGGATGGGGGCATATTCGTGAGATTGGCTGTGGAGAGATGGATGCGATAGCGAGTCGTAAGATAAAGCCATTTTATCAGGGGATGTGCGGTCCTTATAGGTTGTGAAGGAGTCTAGCAGAAACTGTATTTAACCCGAGGATTAGCCGGGTTGGGGAATTACCCGGGCATTTTCCGCGACTCAGCTGACGATTTCATTTGCCATATTGTGTGCCAGCTCCTCGGATAGCTTCGTTTTTCTGGCGATTGGGGTAGGAATTACAGTGATATAGTTGGTTGTCATTGTTCTTTATGGATAAAGGGTGACCACGGTTTCGAACCATGGGATTATATTGCCAATATTGCGGCGTGAGTTCGGTCCAGGTATCCATGGGGCGGTGAACTCTAAGGCGATTATCTTGTGAGTCTCCTTCCAAAATGCATTCGAACGTTGCTTACCTTGAGCCTCAAAAGAAGCACAGAAGTTACCAGAGACGAAAGGCCAGGGCTGTTTGGATCCCCAGAAACGTAGAGAAATATCATACGTAACATCGTGTCCGGCGAATCCATCGACGAACTCCTCTGCGCCACAACAATGTGGGGGATCCACGCTTATAGTCAATATGGAAGAGGAGTACATCCGACCAATTGCGACTTGTATTCAAAAATTCTCCATGTAACAGAAATTGACAAGTTCGCCACCTAGATTCCGACAAGATCCGGACGCTTTTATGGTTTTCGAAGCAAGACGACGTCCACTCCGTCGGAGGCTCGGCCCTCGGGAGAGGAAGCGAGATGAAATGGATGAACGGCTGGATGGAGGGAATCTTAGAGCGGCACTCGGGAAGAAAGTTCTCCCCTGTGACCTCCATTTCTATACGGCGCTTGCTTCCCCGGGTATAGTGCTTATTACCATTTCAACCTCAAGCACAAAGATATGGATATGTGCTGGGAAGACCTCAGGGGCAGAACGAGTCTTGAGGGACATTGACAAACAAGGCGGGAGAGCAAGTGCGCTGTCGAACAAGGGACGGATGATGACCGTGGAAAAGCAAACAAGCAAGTGTGGACACTGTTCACACTCAAACGTAAAGTGGGTCGATATTGTTCCTTTCGCGTCCTCAAGGCCCTTGTCCTTCACCTCCACTACAATGATCTTCAACGCCAAATTCACACTTCTCGCCTTTGTTGCTGCCGCCGTTGCTCAATCTTCTAGCTCAGGCGGAAGCGAGAGTGTCACCGGCTCGGCGACTGGATCTGCTGTCCCTGTTCCCTCTGGTGCTGCCGGTATCTCGCCCTGTATCATCGGTTGTGTTCAACCCGCCGCGCAGAGCGTCGGCTGTTCCTTGTATGCCCATTTCCTTGTCATCCATTGGATTTAACGCGTGAACATGATCATATAGTGCCGACATAAGTTGTGTTTGCGCATCTGCCGAGTTCCAGGCTGCCGCTACTGCCTGCCTTCAGGCAAACTGCACATCTGACGAGGTTGCTGCCGCTATTGCCCTCCAACAATCTCAGTGCGGTTCTAGTAAGTATACGTACCGTTTCAGCTGAAGACCGCACTGATGATTCCCGCTCAAACAGCCTCCCCCAGTGGTTCCGCTTCTGGTGGAGCAGCCAGCGGGAGCGGTTCCCCATCTGCCACCAGCACGTCACCGGCTTCGAATACCGCCTCGCAGTCTCCCGCTGCTACCTCCAACGCTGCCAGTGCCTCTGTTGTTGGTGGTGCTTGGGCTCTTGTCGCTGGTCTCTTGGGTGCTGTTGCTGCCGCACTCTAAAGTCTCTCGCATTCGTTGAACAATATTTTATGATTCATTGTCTGTCTTTCTAGAGCTTGTATGCGTTGTTTCTAGTGAAATATGATGAGATGATATGATGTATGACACCACTTTTTGTCACGTGGAATTATCGTTCTCAAAGACTTGCTTAGCGCTCAGTACTCCGTGCTACTTAGACTAGTTGTGAGCACGCTCCCACAAGGACGCGCTGCCATGTTCACGTTGTTTTCCCCAGATTCGCACACCGAAGATCCCGATGCCTTCCCGATCTGAAAGGACTGAACATAATGACAAAAGAACCCTTGTGTTAAGAAAATACAAGGCTACCAAGGTAACTTGGGACGCATAAATTCCAAGCACCCGTCCTTCCTCCAGCACGTTTCTGATCCCTCCAGGTCTACGGTAAGTCAGTGTCCTGAGCCCTTTATACCTTTTGCCGCTCATTCCAGGGACCAGCCGTCATGTCACTGCCCTTGCCCCTTCACAGCTACGCTGACATACTCGACGTCAACATAGCACCATTATCGCCGGTACTACCTCCAACACCTAGGAGTTATATGGATGCACAATACTCCATGTTTACCAAGGGCCTGGGGAGAAAAGCCGTCAATCGCTTACCATACGAGATTTTACATCGAATTTTTCGGCTATACTTTGACTCAAGTCCGATCGTCTACCGAAAGGGCGATGGTCCTCTGAAACCGGGAATTTACAACAACATATCACAACAAATTAGCCCATTCACCCTTGCACATATCTGCTCATACTGGCGCGCGGTCATCTCATCTATCCCCTCATTCTGGTCTTCGATCTGCATTGTTGGACCCCTCTACAGGCAGGCTTACGCGGTTAGGTCATGGCTGAGCCGAGCCAAACGTACACTCACGAACATTAAGCTCATCCAAATAGACCCTGGTTGTGCACCTCACGAACTGGAGGAGGCAACGGACCAAGTACTATCTGCGCTAATTGGGTATTCGTCATATTGGCAGAGCCTCCACCTCGAGATTCGATGTGTAGAGTATCAGTGCGCCCTGTCAAGGATAAACCCGCGACTCCTGCGGCGCTTGGAAGACGTTCATCTGGAGCTTCCTCCTTGGGCTGATCCTAGTCCCGAGGTCAATCGACTCTGGTCACACATCTTCCAAGCAGCACCACTTCATGGCGTTTCTTGGAACACCGTCGATCTCCCACCCCCACTCAACCTCCCTGGCTGGAGCAAGCTGACCAGCATCAATTGTGGAGGTCGTATCACGCAGTCTGACCTTTGGTCGATATTGAAGGTGTCACATCAGCTCCTCGAACTCCGGGCTAGAGGAATTTTCATCAAAAATCCTTCTGATCTTTTGTTGCTTCCCCCGATAACCCACGGAACCTTGGAAAACCTGGATGTGGAGTTTCACTCGTCACCCGTCCAGTTCTATCACAACCTCATCCTTCCCAACCTTACTACTCTTCGCGTTGTTCAGAATCCACTCGGGCCCGATGAGGGCCCTCGTGCAATCGCAGGTGCCTTAGCCAGATTCATCAGGTATTCATCTAAGCGTCGCAATCTGGAAACACTCACCATCATCGATGCGACGATGCCTGAAGAATCTCTACTTAATATTCTATATATCAAAGAACTGCAACATCTGACGTATCTAGGTATTGACGCAGCGTCGGACAACCTTGTATCCGCTATCAAACTTAGACCCCCGCCTCATCGACCTGTATTACCGCACCTACAGCAACTCGAGATCTTCAGGAAGTACGTGGGCCATGAGGATTACGATCGGGATATCCAGCAGAGTTGGATTTATTCGTGCTTTAGGAAGCTCTTCAGGACCCGACCTAGACCTTTTACCGTTTATTTTCATCCGCTTGATGAGGTCCTGACTGAAGAGACCTTTTTTATTGTATAATATTATTTATTGCACGTTATACTACTTGTTACTACTTGTTACCTTAGCTTAATGTCATCTATGACCCACCCGATTTCCAGGATTGGGGAGGACCACTGATTCTCTATATGAAATCACGAAGTACAGCTTAATCACTAGTAATCGAGATTCTGGCGTTGCCACCACCGCCCATCCTACGGATGCTCAAATCTTTCATCCTTTTCCTGTCAAAATTAGTACCTTCTCGCATGAAATACAGCATCGAAGGTAACGATATTTATATCATTGAGGTCATACCCAAATGGATCTTTGAGAGACGACGCGCGTTTTTCAGGGCTCCTCGTCGATCACCGTACAACTCGATGCCAGCGAAACACTACGACTTATCCACTGCCTTAGTCTTCTGGAAACCATCCAAGCCGGAACTGTCTACACTACAGTCGTAAATGAACTCGAGTACGGGTGTACAGCATCTGTGGGCCGCTACGTCCGATCGCGAACTTCTCGAGCAAGTTGGTAAAGCTTGCGAAGCTAAGCTAAGGGGCCATCTCTATCACCCTCGCACCCAACTTGCAATATCCAACGGATTAGTTCCTCCCCTTTGCTCAGCATAAATTCTCAACTCGTTTTCGCCTAGAACCCTCTCGCGGAAAGGGTGTGCATCCTGATCGTGTTGATAATCTGATGATGGTTTGACGACATCTTTAGAACTTTCAGAGCTTTCCGAAGATCCATACTTGTCTGGTATCATTGCGAGTGCAGACATTAATGGTGTTCACAAGGGCGGTATTGGATCGGCTATCAAAGATTTTGTGTATGTGCTCCCAGCCTCTGACGTTGTGTCCTGCCGACCAGCTTACATCAGAAACGACAAAGAAAATGATAGATTTGGTTAAAACAATATCATCGATGAATGGTCCCTGGAAGAGGTCTATCTTCTTTTGTTTATGCTGGCGCGGAAGCGGGGGCTGTTGGGCAGAAATCGTCAGCACGAGGTCATCAGCTGAGATGGTGAAATACATGCTAAAACCGGAAGCACACTGGGACCCTAGATGGGCAGCAACCTCCTCAGGTGTACGGTTTTCCTCAAGGCAGGCAGTAGCAGCAGCTTGGAAGTCGGGGTTTGTGCAAACACAGGTTATGTGGGTACTACATGATTATATTCACAAGTCCAATTCAATGAATGGCAGGGAACGGGCCTACGGTCACAGCCGGCACTCGCCGCGGGGAAGGCTAAACAAGCCGTCATGTCACAAGATACGGAGACAACAGATCCAGTCACCATGGTCATCAGCACTGCCGCACATTTGGCACGCTTCTCGAAGTGTCAACTATTACTGCGCAATGAATATAGGTGTAGCTTCAGTGTGTGGTACGTGCCTTCATGCCTTCAACGGCCCGCGATGGTTATCGACAAGAATTGACCGCCAGAATGAAGTGTATCGTCTTCAAAGGGGCTACCTCTGACGACGATTGGCGTGGAGTAAAATACTCAATATCTGTAACGTGAGGTAATGTCCCCGCTAGTCTCCAGGCAACCTGACTTACTACGCCTACAGCAACTTGAAATCTTTAGAAAGTATATGGGGCATGAGGATTATGATTAGGACATCCAACGGAGACGGATCTATTCGTGTTTTAGAAAGCTATTCAGGACCCGGCCGAGGCTCTTTACTGTTTATCTTCACGCTCTTGATGAGACTTGACAGAAGAGATATTTTCAATTATATAATGTCATCGTTTGCAGGTTATACTATTTGTTACCTTAGCCTAATACCATCGATGGCCCATTCGATTTTGAGGATCGAGAAGGCACAGCCGCCGTTGCCGTCGCTTCCCGCCTTAGAGGTGCCCAAGTGTTCGTCATTGTCGCCTGTCCATATTAGTACCCCTGTCCGGATGTAATACAGCATTAAAGGTAGTGATATTTATATCACTAAGGTTGTACCCAAATTGTACCCGTGAGGGACAACACACGTTTTTCAAGGACTCTTTGTCGATCACCGTACAGCTCGGTGTCGGTACACCACAAGTAGTCTTCTACCATAGCGTTCCGAAAGACATCGAATCCAAAGATCATACTGCACTGCCGTTGTAGATGAGTTCGAGTAAGGGTGTGTGACATTTGCACGGTGGCCAAAATCTACGAGGTGGAAATAACCCTGCCGTCATGCCTGTGTCGTGTGGTGACGTTCATCCATACCTATTATCATCAACACGCAGCACATTGGCACGCTTCTCGAATTCTCAGCTCTTAACTGCGCGGGCCGCAGTCCAGATAGACCTGTGGATAGCATATAAGTTTCCTGAGCGTGTGGGGCGTGCCTTCAGCACCCGCGATAGTTATCAAGAAGAACTAACCGCCGGCGTGAAGCGTATCATTTCAAAGGAACCACCCCTTATAATGACTAGCCTGGAGTAGAACACTTGAAATATGTAGCACGAGCTGATGCCCCCACTAGTCTGCAGGCACTGACTGCAGCATGCCCAATTTCATCTCGGCTGTGCAAGACAAAACTGGATACAGGGTCCAAAAATACCTACGAGCCGCAAACAGGGAGGGATTCAGCTGTGTGTCCAGTGCACTAGCGCATCGGCATTCCTACGGCACAGAGGTTGTCGGATAAGGGAGCCGAACGTTGGGTTGCGGCACAGGTCTTATGGTTTTTTCGGGATTTGTTGCATTGCAGGCCCTGGTATAAGTAATCGCATATAGCCTCTAGGTCGCTCTTCAACACCTTTCCTTCCTTCTGCCGCTTCACTCATAAGCAGCTGCTATCCAGACTCCTAACAATTGATCAGTGATGTCGATAATATCCCCTGCCTCGTTCCTCGGAATCCAGTCTCTCCCTGCTGCAGTCGTATTCACAAGTCTCTACGCGCCTCTAACATTGTTATTTTCCTGGCGCGCAGTATCCCGATTCAACTTTGTTCATATACTCATTACCATCTTCTGCCTTGGTTCGTTCCTGTGATTTCAACTACCACATCTCTTGGGGCTGATAGACATTAAATACAGTCCGAATCGCTGCATTTGCTATACGTGCAGTCTTAGCTGGATCGGGTTCAGCTGCCCAAAGCCTCAATTTACTGGTTGCAGATCTCATACTCTTTGGAGTCGGATTCACAGGCTTGTTAATCTCCACGTTCAGTCTCCAGGCTGACCGGTACGTCGTACCACCTCTCACTCCAGTACAACAACGGAAAACCCCACTGAACTATCATAACAGAGAACGGATGGCGGGGCTACGCTACAGAAACTTTGTCCTTGCTTTTCTCACCAGCAAAAAGCTATTTCTCCTTGTCAACGCAACAGCCGTCGCTTTGGGCATCACGGGAACGACTAAATTTGTCTCTGACTCTGCTGCTAAGCGGGATCTTGGGAGTACCCAGCGACAGATCGGAATATGGCTTCTTTTTGTTCTGACAGCTGCGCAGTTATTGAGAGCGGCAGTGTTCATCCATTTCCAAGCGTCAAGTGAGAGGAAAGTTTTATTTAAACGATCGACTGTTGCTGATATTAGAATCAAGGGATAAAAAACGTGGCGTCCTCATTTGTTGATAAACATGGGGGGTCTATCTTGGGTGTTATCTCTGCACTTCTACTCGTTCGGATGATATACAACGTGATAACAGTGTCGAAGGCACAGCACGAGGCGTCGTGGTATCCCTTGTCGACTCTGCCCGAGTTTCTCTGTGTTTGTTTATTCGCTGTACCGGGGCTGGTGCCCTCGCGAGTTGAGCTGCAGGAGAAGGATATCGAACTGGAGGGTTATCACAATCGACCGGTAGTGGTTCCTTCAGTTGTATAGATAGGTTCTTCGATGTACCGCTTGTGTGAGGTATAGCGGCATGATGTATAGCAAAGAATTGCAAAGGGAACCAAACGACAACAAGGTCTGCCACGCCTACAACAGTGAGATAGTTTGCTGTTAGCCCGATCAGGTGATGGCGCGTACTTGTGACAATGTCGAGCGCGTTCTCAATCGAGAAGAGGTGAAATTCGCGCGACGAGTTTGGGCTGTTTATACATCGGGGCTAGTCCAAATTTGGCAGGTACACCTTGATGAGCGCCGACAAAAAAGAGTTCCGCCCACCATCATATGTCGGGATTGTCTCCTCTTCCTGGGTTCTCTTTCTCTCTTCTCACCCCTTCTACAACCCGCTTTGGTCCAAGATTGGGCAATGCTCTGCTGAAACGCGATGAACCGAACGAAATTCAGATCCCAACACCCAATTTTTTGACGTCGACCTCGCGGGGTGTCATTCCCCATCTCTCACGCGATCATTATGGATCTACCGGGATTCGCTGGGTTAACGTTCCTTTCGAAAGTTTGTGAGTAACTTGATTCCTCTGGTAAGCCATTTCACTCATTTTTTTTTGCTTTCCTGTACCTTACAGCTTGGACGTTCTCCCACCAGTACCGACTCTCGTACATGGCAAAACTCCATTGCATACGTTTCTAGGTTACTCGTCCGACAAACATGTATTATCGATGTCCGTCAGAGATCCTGCGGATGGGAGAGAAATGCCACCGAACGGAAACACCCATGTTTCTGCCTATAGTTTACGAGGTGTCCGGAAGGTGAGTCACCACGACATTTTGACCTCTTTCGTTCCTGAGCAGTGGCAGGTCGCGCCGGGCGAATGGAAATCGTATACTTATTCATGTAAGCCGGATATTGTCTTCGCCTTGACCGACACGCCCTTCACCCGTCCTCCATATTCCCAAAAACGCCTTACGAAGAGCATTGAAAGATCGGCATCATGGCTGGCCAGTATCATCGCTCCTCCTCCTCATGGCGAGTATAAGCCCAATGTCCTAGTCCATATGGCTGGCGCAGCTAGTATTCCTGCTCGCAAAGCTTTCGCCGAGAGCCTCACAGAGAAACTTTTCGGCCCCGAAGCTGAATTCATCAAACCGTTTCATAACCTTGATCAAGGCATCATCGGCTATGCCTTCGACCTTGTTCCCATCCGCCTATCCCTCGAAGCTGCCGAGAAGAAGCATCAAAATCCTTTTTATCCCCCAGCAGAGTCGATTCCTCCGACACCGCCCACAGTGCAAGAGCCGGCGCCAATTTCTCCTTCCGAAGTCAATCTCGACCCTGTTATACCTCTCCATACAGACCAACTATCTCCTCTCCTACAAGCGTCCCTCGAGTCCTTACCAATAACAAAACTCAGGCTCGTGAACACAGTTCAAACGCCTCATGAGATTCTCCGCCTCATCTCTTCCGTCGGTATCGACCTCTTTGACGCCCACTGGGTACAACGTGCGGGGGATATCGGCATCGCCCTCGACTTCACGTTCCCAGCACCCTCATCATCTCCCTCACTCAAGACGAGAGAGAACGGCAAACTCAACATAGGTCACAACCTCTACGACGGCGTATACACCCACGACTTCTCCGCGTTCGGCTCCACGCCCTGCAGCTGTCGCGCATGTGCACCAACTGCGCCCACAACGCGAATCTACCACGGAGCAGATGACCCCTCTTATTCCGGTGAACAAGCGCCCCAGACCGAACCGAGGATAAAACCGAGCTTCACGCGTGCCTATGTACACCACCTTCTCCATACGCACGAAATGTCTGCACACTCACTTCTCGTCTTGCATAATCTTGCTGTCCTAGACCAATTCTTCTTGGGGATCCGGGAGTTGTTAAGCAATCGACCTGGAGACTGGGATCAAGAGGTGAAAAGGTTCGGGAAGGTTTATGATGAGGGGCTGAAGGTGTTTGAGGAGGCCAGGATGATGTGGCGGGATGTTGATTTGGCGAGAGGAAAGGGGAGATTGGCGAGGGAGAAGGTGAAGCAAGAGGAGGGGACGCTTGGAACTGCTGTAGAACTGTAATTTGCGGTGCGCAACTATTGAAGGTTGTATTTAATTTGGTCGCTAACTGAATTCGTATTTGCCCGTCTGAGATTATGTCCTTCCGCTGTCTATTGGGCACTCTCCGCATGCGTCTATGATGATGCTGTTTGATAAAACAGTAATACGCATTTTGACCTTTCTGACGTCCTGCTTCTTCGTATAGGTTCTTTTCCATTAATAGCTATTGTGCGGGAATTTCTGCACCAAAGGGGTAGCAAGAGCAACTTCTGCCCGCGGCAGCGTCCCACAACGGTGTTGCCGTTCACTCAAGAATCATGACTGACGATGTCTCCGCAATTTATGACAAGACTTGCGCCTAATTCATTGTTCAGCTGTCCTAAATCTTCCACGGACGTGCTGATTCTCCGCTGAGTCATACTCCAAGTGCCTCGGCCATCATATTCGATGACCTCCAACTAACTTCGTACTCCTGTAACTTTCCATTTTGTTAACTGTCTGCAAGCTCCAACTTCTTCTGTGCTGCGGTCCCCCAGCTGAGTTCAACGTCAGCTGACGACTTCCACATCCTCATGTCCAAGGACCTTTGGATAAACTGAGCTATCGTTTCGCCAGCTTCCGTGCTGATGGTGTATATAAAGATCGTCAACACCAGTTGTCAGCAACATAGGATCTCAACCGATGCTTCTAAAGCGTTATGGTGTATATGTTCTCCTATCGTGGATACGGGTCGTCCTTTGTGTTCTCCACTTTCGAGAGCCAGACGAATTACCAGACATCGAGTATGATTTCATCGTTGTAGGAGGGGGTACCGCCGGTGCCACCGTTGCGAGTAGGTTGAGCGAGAACCAGGACTTCAAGGTCCTAATTATCGAAGCTGGTCCATCGTACGTTCGTCCCCAAATATGCTCGATTGAGTAACACTAACTTGTGTGTGAACAGGAACGATGATGTATTCGAGACCCGTGTTCCTGGGTTCTGGGACGACATCGGGTTTGGGACACGCGTAGATTGGAATTTTTCTACTGTACCACAAACCCACGCCAGCGGGCAGGTACTTCCCTATGCAAGAGCTAGAATTCTCGGAGGATGTTCGTCGCATAGTACGTGTACAGACGACTTCCGTCTCTAGCTTTCTCATTCCGGTTTCTCAGATGCATTGGCATACACCCGAGGCTCACGGGACGATTACGACCGCTGGGCGTCTGTCATGAATGACGACAGCCTATCATGGGATAGGATGCTCCCGTATATCCTCAAGGTTAGTCCGATCAGCGTCCAATCTCATGTTGCTCTGTGCGTATTGACCACGAGTCGCTAGGCAGAACGGTGGTCGGGGCCTAATGACCCCAACCTCTCAGAAGAAGGCCATTTCGACCCATCCTTCCATAGCTTCAACGGCAAAATAGGGGTATCAGCGCCATACTACCTCCACCCATTCAACAATTTATTGCTTAAAGCGACGAAGGAACTGGGTGACGAGTTCCCATTTTTGTTGGATCTAAACGACGGAAGGCCCATTGGCCTCGGTGCGTTTGAAACGTGTCACAATGGACCTGTTAGGCTTTAACTGCCCCCGATGTTGCATGTCGCTGTAGGTTGGGCACAGTACACAATTGTAAAGGGCGTCAGGAGTAGCTCTGCGACCGGGTACTTGGCTCACGCGGGTGATAATGTGCATGTATTGCTCAACACGTATGTCACCCGCATCTTGCCCATGAACGTTCGGGACAAAGACAACGACCGCAATCTCCACGGTATTGATTTCCGCAAAGTAGAGCTCACCACCAGCCGCGAAAGTTCGTCCTTCGTACTATGTTACATCTTTTCATTGCTGACGACGAAACAACAGACCCGAGGCGAACTTTAACAGCAAAAAAGGAAGTGATACTCTCAGCTGGGGTGATCAACTCACCGCAAGTCCTGCTCAGCTCCGGTATTGGTCCAAAATATGAACTCGAAGCCCTTGGCATCAAGACGCTGGTCGACAATCCAAGCGTGGGCAAGAATTTCACAGACCAAACGTCGATCCTGGTCAATTTTACTACAAACCTACCTGTTACCGAGTACGTCTGCGTTGCATCCATCCCCCACTTCGAGTCACCATTCTTAACTCTGTTAATCATAATTCAGCTTCAACAATACAGCCGCCTTGGATGAATGGAATCAATCTCACACGGGTCGTCAAGCCCAACCGCCACATCTCAGCCCGATTGGATGGGTGCGCTTCCCAGCCACCGCCAATCCTTTCAAAACAGGCTCTGATCCGACTGGAGGCCCGAACTCGCCCCACGTTGAGTTTTTCTTCGAATTTATTACCCCCTCGAAGGCATCGAATGAAACCAATGGAGAGAGCGCTATCACATTTTCAATGAATGTTGTTGGCCTTACTCCTGCAAGCCGTGAGTCTGGCCCACCCAATTCATCTCTATCGACACGTATAATTTATATCTGGTTGACAGGTGGTTCGATAGTTCTTTCCACCTCCTCACCTTTTGACCCTCCCGCTATCGACCCCAACCTCCTCGATTCCCCTCTCGACACTGCAATCCTTGTCGAAGGAATACGGAGTGCACAACGACTCTTCTCTTCGTCTACATTTTCGAAAAGCATCTTCAGATCCGTTGCTCCACAATCAAGTTCCAATGGGAAACTAACGGATGGTATTATTATTGACTATATCAAGGCCAAGGTATCGCCTTTCCTCCACGGTGTTGGGAGTTGCAGTATGGCACCTCGCGGGGCGAATTGGGGTGTCGTTGATCCGGAATTCAAAGTGCGGGGTGTGAGAGGTCTGAGGATTGTGGATGCATCCGTTATTGTGAGCTTTACAAGTTCTATGTACTTGATGTCAGTTCATGGTGGCTGATCTGCTTGTGTGGCTCTCTAGCCCATCGTAACAAGTGGGCATACGCAAGTGCCGGTCTATGCTATTGCGGAGAGAGCATCCGATGTGATCAAACAGGCATGGAAATGAAAATGTTGGAAACGTGTAATACGGGCATTAAACTCTAAATTGTAATCTATTGAGGAACCATTCTACTTGCTTTAACGCATGATCCTAAACAATTGGCTGGGAATATACACAAGCAGTAATTTAAAGCGGGCCTATCTTTATCATCGTCAGTAATATACTCCTTCATCTTTCTAATGCCCTGGTTCCTCGTATGGATCCCTTTCCATTAATAACTATTGTGAGAAGTTCTAATACATAAAAGAGGTGGTGTGGGCGACTTTTGCTAATAACAACATCTTCTAACAGGAACGTTGTTCGCTCAATGGTCACGATTGGTGGTGTGTCCGTAACCTGAGAGAAGACTTCTGTCCACTCTCACAGCTGAGCCGCCCTAAATCCTCCACAGAAGTATGGGGTTTCCAATCGAATCTACTTTGAACGTCGGCCATCATATCTGGTGACCTCAACCCACTTCTGCACTCCCGCGAGTTTACATTTTGTTTATTGTCTGTATCCCCTTAATCCTCCTGTACCGGGGTCCTCCAGCTGGGTTCATTATAATCCGACAACTGCTATATCCCCATGTATCGCAACATTTAGGTGAATTGAGCCATCCGGTCCCTTGGTTAGAGCCGACAATGCGTATAAAGACCGCCAACATCAACTATAAACAACATAGGATCTCAACTGATGTTTCTAGGACGCCGTGTTGTATATTGTCTCCTAACGTTCACACGTGTCGCCCTTTGCGCCCTCCATTTCCAACACCCAGATGATTTGCCAGATGTTGACTATGATTTCATCGTTGTGGGAGGGGGTAATGCCGGTGCCGTGGTTGCGGGTAGGTTAGGTGAGAACCAGAATTTCAAGGTCCTAGTAATCGAAGCTGGTCCATCGTGAGTGCACTCCCTCCCTGATATAATTGATTGAGCTACACTATCCTGTGTGGGTGGACAGGAATGATGATGTATTTGAGACCTCTGTTCCGGGACTAACGAACAAGATCGGGTTTGGGACACGTGTAGATTGGAATTTTTCTACTGTACCACAGCCCCATGTCAACGGGCAGGTGTTTCCCTATGCAAGGGCTAGGATTCTCGGAGGATGTTCGTCACATAGTACGTGTACAGACGACATCCACCTTTAGCTTTCTCTTATTCCGTGTTTCTCAGATGGGTTGGCGTACACCCGAGGTTCACAAGACGACTACGACCGCTGGGCATCTGTCGCGGATGACGACAGCCTATCGTGGGATAGAATCTTTCCATACATCCTTAAGGTTAGCCTTACCAACGTCCAATCTCATGTTTACAAGTGTATATTAACGACTAGTCATCAGGCAGAAAGGTGGTCGGGACCTAATGACCCCAACCTGACGGAAGAGGGTCACTTCGACCCGTTCTTCCATGGCTTCCATGGCAAAATAGGTGTATCAGCGTCATACTACCCACACCCATTCAATGATTTGCTACTTGAAGCGACAAAGGAGCTGGGTGACGAGTTCCCATTTTTATTGGATCTGAACGATGGAAAGCCTATTGGTCTTGGTGCGTTTGAGATAAGTCGTGATAGGCCTGCTAGGCTTTGACGTGCCCGATGCTGCATGTTACTATAGGTTGGGCACAGTACACAACTATGAAGGGCGTCAGGAGCAGCTCTGCGACTGGGTACTTGGCCCATACAGGTGATAATGTGCATGTATTGCTCAACGCATACGTCACCCGCATCTTGCCCACGAATGGCCATGGCAAAGACGGTGACCACAATCCCAATGGTATTGATTCCCGCGAAGTAGAGTTCACCACCAGTCCCGAAAGTTCGTCCTTCGTACTATGTTACATCTTTTCACTCTGACGATGGAACAACAGGCCCCAGGCAAACTTTAACAGCCAGAAAGGAAGTGATACTCTCAGCTGGGGTTATCAACTCGCCTCAAATCATGCTCAGCTCTGGCATTGGTCCCAAAAAGGAGCTTGAAGCCCTTGGCATCAAAACACTGGTCGACAATCCAAGCGTGGGCAAGAACTTCACAGACCAAACGTCGATCCTGGTCAATTTTACTACAAACCTACCTGTTACTGAGTGCGTCTGCGTTATATCCACTCCCACTTTGAGGCACCGTTCCTAGCTGTGTTAATCACAACCCAGTTTCGACAATACAGCTGCCCTGAGCGAATGGAACCGATCTCACACAGGTCGTCTAGCCCAACCGCCACATCTCAGCCCGATTGGATGGGTGCGCTTCCCAGCCGCCGCCGATCCCTTCAAAACAGGCTCTGATCCGACGGGAGGCCCGAACTCGCCACATGTTGAGCTTTTCTTCGAATTTGTTACCCCCTCGAACGCCTCGAATGAAACCAGTGGAGAGGGGACTATCACATTTTCAGTGAACATTATTGGCCTTACCCCTGCATCTCGTGAGCCTGTTCCGCCTACTCCGTTCCTATCGACATGTATCGTTTATATCAGTTTCACAGGTGGTTCGATAGTGCTTTCCACCTCCTCACCCTTTGATCCTCCAGCTATCGACCCCAACCTCCTCGATTCCCCTCTCGACACTGCAATCCTTGTCGAAGGAATACGGAGTGCACAACGACTCTTCTCTTCGTCTACATTCTCAAAAAGCGTCTTCAAATCCGTCGCTCCACGACCAAATTCCAATGGGGAACTAACGGATGGCATTATTATCGACCATATCAAGGCCAAGGTATTGCCTTTCCTCCATGGTGTTGGGAGTTGCAGTATGGCACCTCGCGGGGCGAATTGGGGTGTCGTTGATCCGGAATTCAAAGTGCGGGGTGTGAGAGGTCTGAGGATTGTGGATGCATCCGTTATTGTGAGTTTTTGCGGGCTCTATGTACTTGATGTCAGTTCACGGTGGCTGATCTGCTTGTGTGGTTCTCTAGCCTATCGTAACAAGTGGGCATACGCAGGCGCCGGTCTATGCTATTGCGGAGAGAGCATCCGATGTGATCAAACAGGCATGGAGATGAAAATGTTGGAAACGTGTAATACAACCATTATACTCTGAATTGTGATCTGTTGAAGAACCATTCTGTTTGTGTTAACGCATAATCCCAAATAATTAGATGGGAATAAACACAAGCAGTAATTTAAAGCGGGCCTATCTTTATCATCGTCAGTAATATACTCCTTCATCTTTCTAATGCCCTGGTTCCTCGTATGGATCCCTTTCCATTAATAACTATTGCGAGAAGTTCTAATACATAAAAGAGGTGGTGTGGGCGACTTTTGCTAATAACAACATCTTCTAACAGGAACGTTGTTCGCTCAATGGTCACGATTGGCGGTGTGTCCGCAACCTGAGAGAAGACTTCTGTCCACTCTCACAGCTGAGCCGCCCTAAATCCTCCACAGAAGTATGGGGTTTCCAATCGAATCTACTTGAACCTCGGCCGTCATATCTGGTGACCTCAACCCACTTCTGCACTCCCGCGAGTTTACATTTTGTTTATTGTCTGTATCCCCTTAATCCTCCTGTACCGGGGTCCTCCAGCTGGGTTCATTATCATCCGACGATTGCTATATCCCTACCCACCACAACATTTAGGTAAGTTGAGCCATCCGGTCCCTTGGTTAGAGCCGACAATGCGTATAAAGACCGCCAACATCGACTATAAACAGCATAGGATCTCAACTGATGTTTCTAGGGCGTCGTGTTGTATATTGTCTCCTATCGTTCACACGTGTCGCCCTTTGCGCCCTCCATTTCCAACACCCAGATGATTTGCCAGATGTTGGCTACGATTTCATCATTGTGGGAGGGGGTAATGCCGGTGCCGTGGTTGCGGGTAGGTTAGGTGAGAACCAGAATTTCAAGGTCCTAGTAATCGAAGCTGGTCCATCGTGAGTGCACTCCCTCCCTGATATAATTGATTGAGCTACACTATCCTGTGTGGGTGGACAGGAATGATGATGTATTTGAGACCTCTGTTCCGGGACTGACGAACAAGATCGGATTTGGGACACGTGTAGATTGGAATTTTTCTACTGTATCGCAGCCTCATGCCAACGGACAAGTATTTACCTATGGAAGAGCTAGGATTCTTGGAGGGTGTTCATCACACAGTATGTGCATGAACAACTTTCATGCTATACTTTTTCTCATTTCATATTCCATAGATGGATTAGCATATACACGAGGTTCGCGAGACGACTATGACCGCTGGGCATCTGTCACAGGCGACGACAGCCTGTCTTGGGACAGAATGTTCCCATACATTCTCAAGGTCTAACCATTACTCAATCTCATGTTGAGGTAACTGTGTGCTGATATCTGTATTTCCAGTCAGAAAAATGGTCAGGACCCAACGATCCTAACCTCCCAGAAGAAGGCCACTTCGACCCAACCATCCATAGCTTCGATGGCAAAATAGGCGTAACAGCACCCTACTACCTTCACCCATTTAACGACCTTCTGTTTGAAACGACAAAGGAGCTCGGTGATGAGTTCCCATTTCTCTTTGATCTAAACGGGGGGAAGCCTGTCGGCTTGGGTAGGTTCCTGCTCAGTGGTTGCATAAGCAGTACATTGAATTTATACCGAAATTGCACTGACGTTGCAGGATGGGTGCAGCGTACGACCATAAAGGGCGTCAGGAGTAGCTCTGCGACTGGATATCTGAGCCACGCAGGCAATAACGTACACATATTACTTAACACGTACGTCACCCGCATCTTGCCCACAGACAATCATGGCAAAGGCAATGACCGCAATCCCCATGTCAATGACTTCCGCAAAGTCGAGTTTGCTACTGCCTTCGAAGGTTTGTTCTTGGCACTGTATACCCTTATCGCCGTTCACAATCACACGACAGGCCCGAGGCAAACCTTGACGGCAAAGAAGGAGCTAATACTCTCAGCTGGAGTGATTAACTCGCCTCAGGTCCTTCTCAGCTCTGGGATTGGTCCAAAAGATGAACTCGAAGCCCTCGGCATCAGAACCTTGGTCGACAACCCAAGTGTGGGCAAGAACTTCAGCGACCAAACTTCAGTGCTGATCCACTTTGCTACAAACCTACCCGTCACCGAGTGCGTTTACACCGTACTCTAAATCATGATTCAGAGTCCCATTATTGACGTGGATATTCGTCTAGCTTTGATGAGACAGCTGCCCTTGCGGAATGGAATCGATCCCACACAGGTCGTCTGGCACTTTCAACACATCTCAGCCCTATTGGGTGGGTGCGTTTCCCAGCCACTGCTGATCCCTTCAAGGTTGGCTCTGATCCGACGGGAGGCCCCAACTCGCCACACGTAGAGCTTGTTTTTGAATTTGTGACTCCCCAAAATGCTTCAACTGGAATCGGTGGCAGGGGGAACACCTCAATTTCAGTGACCGTTGTTGGTCTCACTCCTGCATCCCGTGAGTCTAACCCATTCAATTCATCTCTAACGACCGCCAATAACTCTATTCGAATGACAGGTGGCTCTGTAACACTTTCTACCTCCTCGCCCTTTGATTCTCCTGCCATTGATCCCAACCTCCTCGGCTCTCCTCTCGACACTGCAATCCTCATTGAAGGAATACGGAGTGCACAACGACTCTTCTCCTCGTCTAGTTTTTCGAAAAGCATCTTTGGATCCATTGCTCCCGAACCGAATTCGAATGGGCAGCTAACGGATGACATTATTGTTGACTATATTAAGGCCAAGATATTGCCTTTCCTCCATGGCGTTGGGAGTTGCAGTATGGCGCCTCGTGGGGCGAAGTGGGGTGTTGTGGATCCGGAGTTCAAAGTGCGAGGTGTTAGGGGCTTGAGGGTTGTCGATGCATCCGTGATTGTGAGTCCTTTCAAGTCCTATGTACTCGATGTCAGATCATGTGCACGAAAGCTGATCTGCTCATGTAACGCTCCAGCCCGTCGTCACAAGTGGACATACGCAGGCGCCGATCTACGCTATTGCGGAGAGGGCATCCGACGTGATCATACAGACATGGAAATAAAATCTATGGGAGCATGTGATCCGAGGATTTAACTCTGCTGTGCAAATGGGAAAAGAGCGCCCTTCGATTACCGAAGCCATAACTTGCTGCACACTGATTAACATTGCATGTACACTAACTCAGAAGGTTGAACTCCAGTATGGAGATCGGAGCTCGGCTGGCGTCGCAAGACACCATCCTCCCTCCTCCTCTCATACGAAATCACCGCCGGTTCACAATTCGTCGCTCCAACGCCTCCGGAACATGCAAACGAAGCCCTCGACATTCCGCACACCATCTCCTTCCATCTTTGGAAGGTGGTGTCTGACTCCTTCGACGATGAGATCCACTCTCCGAACGCGCTATGCCATCGAGAGGCATCCGACATCCGATTATCGTTTTGACTTCGTGTCTTGTATTCAAAGTACGTTCCCATTATACTTGTAAACGGACGCCTTAGAATGAAATGTCGTCATAAATACAATATTCGTACCTTTTCTCTCATTTCTCTATCTTTTTGACCGTTTTCTAGCATTTTCTTTACTGTATAAACGATCTGTAAACTGTAGTATAAAACGTTGTAGTAGGTACAACGAATACAACTTATCTTTCCCCCAAGTTTACCTCGGCTCTCTTTTCGCTCTCGATTCTCTACCTTGCCTCAATCCACAACCACTCCCAACGCCAGACGGACGCTGGCACCATTTACATCTAACCCCGAACTCGCCTCGTCACCAGCGAAGGTAAAGAGCGTAAACCCATGGGGCGAAACCTGATGCTGAGTGCTAATGTTTGAGTATGCCAGCATATACTCTCTCAACAGTTCTCCCGGTGCCTTCCACTCCCAGTTATACTTATAAACATTCTCCCTTCGGCACTCTTAACCCCCTAAAAAAGATCCGCGCGTTTCTGAGCCCCATATCTGCATTCCATCCCCGCATGTCTTTGAGGTGCCTCTTGCTCCGCGGTCTAGTAATGACCGATGTAGCGATCCAGCTCAAGCCTCCCATGCATCAATGCATCAGCGACCAGCTTTGTATCCCGATTTATCGGAAGATGCCGGAGTCTCTGTCGCGATGGTCGAAACACATTCTCGGACTCCGTTGGGACGCTCTTACGTCGGCGGACGTTAATCCGACGTTTCTGCCGAAACATCGTCAACTGCTCACGCGTCCCTTTCGGTAGAACTTCGGACTAACATCCGCTGACATAAAAGCATTCCAACGGGTGGGAAGGAGTCTAACACATTCTGTACTTCCGCCAACCCGAAGCCGATGGCAGCAAAATATCCTGGCTGTGATAACAGTTTGCATACAACCTCCACCTGCGTTCGCGAAATGAACCTCTCTTCCGGGAAACCAACAAAAACACGCTAAGAAAAGCAATGAATGACTCGGATCTTCGTCACGCCGAGCAAGTATTGCCGTCCCTCCTGCCAGCGACGATTGCAAACCCAACGCTCTTACGTCTGTCCATCGCAGCTGCGGAGAAGAAGCACCAGAATTGCTTCTATCCTCCTCCAGACTCCATTCCTCCTACATTACCAATCACGCAAGACCCGGCGCTCAGTGCCCATTCCCCATCCGACGTCAGCCTTGATGCTATCATTCCCTCCTCTACTCACCAACTATCACTTCTTACCGCGAAGCTTGGGTTTGTGAACGCGAGTCGTACATTTATAAAACCTTTTACTTCATTTCTTCTGTCGGTATTGATTCCCTCGAACGCTCTGCAGGCACGACCGGCAGCAAACGGCAAGGTGCCATTTTTAGCCAACTCGTCATGTTCTCTCGTTCTCAAAACGGGAGATAACTCCAAACTCGATATCTGTCACGACCTCCATTGCGGTTCATACACCCACAACTTCTCCGTGTCTAATCCTACCTACTCCTTGCAACTATCCCGAGTGCGCCCAAATTGCGCCCGCGTGGATCTATCCCAGCACGGAAACTTGTACTTGCTCCGGTGAACCTCTGCAACCGAATCTGACTCGAGAATCAAGGGAACCTACACACATGAAACATCTACGCAGTCGTTCCTCTTTGGTACAGTCTCATTTTCCTGAACGGTCTTTTGCCAGGACTCATAGCGCGTAAAGAATCAACTTCCAGGGCCTAGAGATGAAGACGTTCGAAGGGACTCAGGGTAATGGGCTAAAGTTGTCCGAAGAGCCGAGGGTGATCCGGTGGTATGTCAATCTGGCGAAAGAGAACGGGACGTGAGGGAAGAGGTGAACAAGAAGATGAGAACTTGGAGACTGCGGCAGGACTGTAATTCTCGGCATGCAATGAACAAGATCATATTCAATTGCATGCCGACTGAATCCGTATATGCTGTTGAAGAGTGAATCTTTGTATAGGCCCGTCTTCGGCGGGCCGTGTGTCAATCCCTAGCAAGGCAGTCAACCAGTACCCCGTGGTGACCGGGGGAGTCAAAAGTTATCAAGTAACATAGTTCACAGGGAGCGCTAATTAAGCTCAGATAGGATTTTGTCCAAGACTAAATGATATATCACTTAGGGTTGCTACCCCATTAATCCCATTATCCGGTTCATCAATAAAAATGGAAATGGTATAGGATGGACAGCTTATTCTTCCATTACATTTGCAATAATTCTCACCTACACCCCACGATGACATGTTTTAATGAAGGCCGCGGATAGCCACCTTTATTAGCAAAGGGCTCACCCAAATAAAAACGCACACAAGATGCCGGAGTCTATGACGGTTGATGTATCAATGATTGATTGTGTTTACGTTAACATGGAGTGCAGGTCAGAACAGCTAACAAAACTGGTAATGAAGTCTGACATAACTTGTTGACCTACTCTTCTCATTATCGGTAATAGACCCTCCATCCCTCTCAACATACCTTTCGGCATTCTGATGTATGCTCCTTTGCAGCGGTCCTTTGCCATCAATGACTATTATTATAAAAATCTTTGTACGAAAGGGGTAGCATGAGCGGGTTCCGCCAACAGCGGTATCCCAAGGTATCTCGTAGCACGAGTATCGGCCGTCAGCATTCTTGCGAGTTTCTAATTTATTCGTTATTCAGGGCCCCACTTCCAGGCTGCAGCTCCGTTGTCGAAACCTATCGTCATTTGATGACTGCCGCACTCCCCACGCACAACGCCACTCATTCAAACTAAGTTTTCAGGTCGCCCGATTTTGAGCCGACAATGAGTATAAAAACCGCTAATGTTGGGGGTTGAAACTTCCAACAACCTAGGGTCTCATCCAATGCTTCTAGGACACTATCGTGCATATTTTCTCCTAGCATTCACGCAGGTCGCGCTCTGTGCCCTCCATTTTCAACGCCCGAATGACTTGCCAGGCGTTGACTATGACTTCATCGTCATAGGAGGGGGCACCGCTGGTGCCGTTGTTGCCAGCAGATTGAGTGAGAGCAAGGATTTCAAGATTCTGGTTATCGAAGCTGGCCCATCGCAAGTTCATCCATTTCACTTGGCTGAGCTACGCTGACTTGCTTGGACAGGAATGATGATGTATTCGAGACCTTTGTTCCTGGATTAAATGAAGAGATCGGATTTGAGACACTCGTGGATTGGAACTTTACTACAGTACCACAGGCCCATGCTGATGGCCAGGTGCTTCCCTATGCAAGAGCTAAGATTCTCGGAGGGTGTTCATCGCACAGTACGTGATTGAGTAATTTAACACTACACGTCTTTCTCATTTTGTGATATGCAGATGGATTGGCATACACCCGAGGTTCGCGAGACGACTATGACCGCTGGGCATCCGTCATAGGCGATGAGAATTTATCCTGGGATAAAATGTTTCCATATATCCTCAAGGTCAGTCCAATCATCCAGGAGCCTAGATCCTACCGGCCAACCATATAAAATGATCTTCGACTCGTACTTAATTGAATGTATGCTAACGACCAACCCCCTAGACGGAAAAGTGGTCAGGACCGAATGACCCCAGTCTCCCCGAGGATGGTCACTTCGACCCGTCCTTGCACAGCTTCGACGGAAAGATAGGCGTATCGGCACCATACTTCCCTCACCCATTCAATGACTTGTTCCTCAACGCGACGAAGGAGCTCAACGATGAGTTCCCATTTTTGTTGGATCTGAACGGTGGGAAACCGATTGGTCTTGGTGAGCCTCAGATTGCATTAGAATTTTAATATCGGCATTGAATCGCTTGCGACCCTGCGCGGCATTTTAGGTTGGGCGCAATATACATCCATAAAGGGTGTCAGAAGTAGCTCGGCGACTGGGTACTTGAAGCAAACAGGCAACAACGTACACGTATTGCTCAACACTTATGTCACCCGCGTCTTGCCCATTGACGGTCACGGCAAAGATGGTGGTCACAATCCCAATGGCACCGATTTCCGCAAAGTCGAGTTTGCTACCACCGCCGAAGGTTTGTCCTTCGTGAAATGTTGTCTGTTTCTGTGTTGATGATCAAACAATAGGCCCGAGGCAAACTCTCACAGCGAAGAAGGAAGTAATACTCTCAGGTGGAGTGATTAACTCACCTCAAGTCCTGCTCAACTCCGGTATTGGTCAAAAGGACGAACTCGAAGCCCTTGGCATTAAGACTCTGGTCGACAACCCGAGCGTGGGCAAGAACTTAAGCGACCAAACTTCAGTCCTCCTTAACTTTACCACCAACTTGCCCGTCACCGAGTGCGTCCACTGTCACATACTGGCCTACCACTTAGAGTCTCAGTGCTGACGTGAGTATCCATCCAGTTTCGACGAAGAAGCCGCCCTCGCAGAATGGAAACAATCACACACTGGTCGCCTAGCCCTCCAGCAACATCTCAGCCCGATCGGGTGGGTGCGCTTCCCAGCCACCGCTGATCCGTTCAAGACTGGCTCTGATCCGACGGGAGGTCCAAACTCGCCGCACGTCGAATTTTTCCCAGGATTTGTCACCGCGCAAAATGATTCGACTGGAATTAGTGAAGCTGGCAATATTTCATTATCAATAATCATTGTTGGTCTTACTACTTCGTCCCGTGAGTCTGCTCCATCCAACCTATATCTCTATCAACACACTTACCACGTATGATTTGTTCACAGGAGGTTCAATAACACTTTCTACTTCCTCGCCTTTTGACCATCCTGCCATCGACTTAAACCTCCTTGATTCCCCTATCGATATTGCCATCCTTATCGAAGGAATACGGAGTGCAAACCGTCTCTTCTCTTCATCCACATTTTCGAAGAACGTCTTCGGACTCGTCGCTCCTCAACCGAATTCCGATGGGGAGCTGACGGATGAGATCCTTGCGAACTTTATCAGGAATCAAGTGTCACACTTTGGCCATGCTGTTGGGAGCTGTAGTATGGCACCTCATGGGGCAAAGTGGGGTGTGGTTGATCCGGAGTTTAGAGTGCGAGATGTGCAAGGCCTGAGGATTGTTGACGCATCCGTCATTGTGAGTCGGCGTTACCTGGTATTTGTGCTTTGGTTTACGAAGACTAATGTGTTTGTGCTTGTTTAGCCGATTGTTCCGAGTGGACATACCCAGGCGCCCGTCTATGCCTTCGCTGAGTGGGCGTCTGATGTCATTAAACAGTCGTGGAAATGAAGATGTGATTAGATCCTTCGCACTTTGCAGTAGGGGGGACTAAGGCCCTTATAAGGACTTGACTAGTTACGCATCTAAATCAATAAAGTATTTGTATTCAAGTGATTGAATGTCGCTTGGAAACTGCCACACCTACTAAGTTCCAGACTCCAGTCAACTGCCTCTGGCAGGAAAGTCTTCAGTGTCATGTTGATGTGATTCGGTACTTGGCACAACTATTTCTGCAAACTGTATCCATCTTCCGGGGAGCGGTGGAGATGTGCAGCCTGAAGGACAAATCAAGCGGCCTTGTCGTTGATCCTTGCTAAAAGTGGCACCCTTGCGAGCATTGTTCTGCTTTCGTGGTAATCCCCGCGCTACTTCAAATTCACCCTCAACACCGTCACTCCCTGGGTTTGCTTTACCGTTTTCATCACTTCGTGCCGCAATCTCGCCAAGGCAAGCCTCGCCGTATCTCTGATAGGCTGTGTAAGCGGCTTGGGTTATCGAGGTGTTGGATATCCGAGAGGTTGCATTAGGATTTTGCTTTGTCTTTCCACTGACAAGTATCCAGTATACAGTTTGTCCACACCGCAACTGCTCACTCCTGTGCTCCACCCCGTAGCTCTCTTTTCCTCCCCAATCCATCCACCTAACAAATACAAATTCCCATTCTACACTCCGTTTGCTCCATCCTCCGTAGCTGGGCTAAGCACGTCATCTTGCATGTACTTACCTACTCACTTAAACAATATATTGTCTTCAACTTGACTGCCACTTCTTCCTTCCCCTCCTCATACTCTCAAAAACGACTTATGAAGAATATTTTGAAAGGTTGGCGTCGTTACTGCCCTAATCACTGTTTCTCCTGTCAATGGCGAATATAAATCTAATGTTCCGGCTCGCATGGCGGCAATCTCACAGAGAAACTCTTCGGCTTGGAACTGAGTCATCAGACCATCCTGAACCCTTGTCTAAAGTGTCTTTACACTTTCCACCCCTTGTCCCCATCCGTCCATCCCTGCAGGCTGCTAAGAAGAAACACCAGATTCAATTCTACCCTTCTCTAGAGTACATCCCTCCTATGCCGCCCACAGCGCGAAACGAGACGTCCGCTAAGTCAACCTCCGCCCTGTCATACCTTGCCATACAGATCAGCCATCGCCTCTCCTACAACATCCCCAGCGCTCTGCTAACCACAAGACCATCTAGTTCCCACATCTGTGACTTTTCTCCGTTTGGCTCGATCCCTTACGATTGTTGCGCGTACACTCCAACTGCCCACAAAAGTTGGATCTACCAAGGTGTAGACGACCTCTCTTTTTTGGTGAATCCTGCGCATTCAAACTGAACCTGGAGTCAAACCGAACGCACGGCTACGTACGCCACCTCCGCAAGTATCGAACCTCTTAAGTCCATTTTTACCAGGAAACTGGAGTTTTTTGAGCATTCCACTTGGAGAGGAAGCTCCAAGGTGCTCGTGACTGGGGGGTGGCTGGGGTGCTTGGGGGTTGGTTTTGATGCAATGTTCCGTTGCACCGGCAGGATCTGGGAACTGCTGTGGAACTGTAGTCCTTGGTATGCTGTTCAGGACTATACCTAATGTATCGAGGCGCTGAACTGTCACATGCTCACCTAAGTGTTATAAGCATCAAGTTAAAGATGAGCAATCTTTTTATAGAGTAAGATTGATGCACCTTGAAGGAACCGAGAAGAAAAAGGAGCAGTTAGCTCTGAATGAATTCAATCTTCACAGCCGAGCGTCAAGACATATGACTCCTGACAACTGGCACGTGTAGGTTTGCTTGCAGCGGTATAGAAATGGAGAGTTCAACAACGGCAACAACAACTGGCACGTGTTAACCACCGAAGTTTTCCGTAGTCAATGAGATCTTCGGGTGCGTCTAGAAAACTTCCGTTATGAAGGCCGTAGAAGACCCCGTTCCCGGAATAGGCTCGCCCAAGGTTCGGGCCGTGAGCCATTATTGCAGGATATTTATATCTGCCTGTCCACGTTCCCCACTTGTGGGTGACCTTAATGGTGATTGGTCCACCCTTCGTTAACAAGTAGTGCGGGACTTAATTATATCGGGACGCCCTTACCGTGCCAAGAACATTGTGTGTAGTTGCCTGGATGGGCATTGTCTAAAATTGGCCACCGACAAATTGGTACGGTTATACCAGGGAGTTGAGCATAGGACTCGCCGACAAACTTGTATGGAAGGCCCTTGAGCATGTTGTTATTGTCATTGTTGCATTTGGTGACAAAATTAACAAAGTCATAGCTTAGATGCAATGGACTAGTAGATACTTCTGGGTTGGCCCAATGCTGCCCACTACCTCGTGTTCGACCTCGTGCTTGGTGCCAACATATGCTGTGTATAGGTCTCCGTGACGCTCACTATATGAGGTACAAGGGGATGTGAAGGGGAAATATCTGGAGCCTCAAGAAAGTATATATCATCGATGGACGTCTGGGTGAGTTTCAAGTTCATCTCCAGCAGTATACTCGCGGCTATGTTTCTCTTCTCTGTATTTCTCGCCCTTGCAAACAAATCTTTGGGTGCTCCGGGCCCCGCTACAAGATTTCACATTCGGGACGTAGTCGCCGAAAATGGGACAGCTACGTCCGTCCTCCATCACGAAGGCGATTATGATGGGATGCGTTCCTTATTGAACATCCTATGGGGCTGCACTGTGACCATATTCACATGTACATGGGTTGCGGTTCATCCCAACATTCCTGGTGCGCAAGACTCGCGCCTGACAAGACTTAGTAGAAGGGTGGTAACGATGCTGTGTGCCGTTGTTATGCCGGAATGTATTGCTATGTGGGCATTACAGCAACGTATAGCTGCTAAGCAGATTATCGCTGAATACAATGCGAAGATGAAGAGTAAGCAATAGTAATATTCTCCCCATACGAATGTGCTGAGTTTGATGTTATAGAACCCACTAAAATGTCGAGAGACCTCTCTAGAGCGGAAGACCAATCTGGGCCCACCGATTCGTTAACCCCGCTGAGAGATTCACAGGAAGGCGAGCCTGGTGTATCCCCTGCGAGCGATCACAGAGACATAGGTATGGGTATATCTCTGTGGCTTCCTTCATCTCAACCCACAATAAGTCTCAGAGTTGCAAAACCAAGACTGGTGGCTGTGGTGGCGCCGCCTTTTCGCATCCATTTACACCTGGGCAAATGGTCCTCCAAGTAGCCCACTGCCCGGGGAGTGGACGTTAGCTCATGGTTTCTTCGTACAAATGGGTGGAATCCACCTTACGTTCAAAGGGAAGGTACTTGGTGCTCTCACGTTCAAGTGGATGATGCTTTTGATTGATGAGGGCATCATTGACCCGCCCGACATTTCCGAGAGCGTAATCAACGACAAAAGTAAAGGCGACTTCCTTACCAAATCCTTTGTTGTCCTCCAGACATCTTGGTTCGGCGTTCAATGCGTTGGACGTTGGTTTTCCCGCCTTCCTACCACTCAAATAGAGATCGTCACGGTTGCTTTTGCAACGCTCAACGTCTTCATATACCTACTCTGGTGGGACAAGCCATACAACGTCAATGTCGCGATCTCGGTACCTTCAAAGCATGACGGCTACTTCCGGTGCAATCTTTCTACTCAGCAATACGAATTCATAATATGGGACCGCCACGATGAGGGACCTATCTCCCATCCTCCAACTGATTCGGAAAAACTGAGATGGCACTGGATCCGGACGCAACTACAGAGTGAGGACCATCGATGCCGCGAGTTCTGGCTCTCTCGCCTCCCCCTGACACTTCTATCTGGTATTGTTCGTCCGTTGAGGAAATTGATGTTCGGTGTTTACACCGTCAGGGACTACAATTGCTCGAGACTTCCGATGTTCTTCGCCGAGGCCCAAACACTTACCAGAGCCGGGGATCTTGCTTGGCTCGCCAGTGGTCTCGTTTTCGGCGGCATCCACCTAATCTCTTGGTCTTCATCATTCCCAACAGAAATCGAGAGGACGTTGTGGCGCGTCGCAGCTCTGACAAGCTCTTGTTCTCCCGCAATCTTCATCGCGTCATCCGAGTTCTTAAGGTTTTGGCACAAGCTGGGAGAGCAATCAAGGAGATGCCAGAGTAAACGAAGCCGGATCCTTTGGGAGATCGTCTGGATGATAGGTTTTGACATTGGCTATGATTTCTTGATCCCGTTAGCTTATCTTGTCTCGCGTTTGTTACTCCTTTTTCTTGCTTTTTCATCCCTCCGCGAGCTTCCTCCAACGGCATTCCTCTGTGTGAAATGGGCTTCAGTGGTACCGCACATATCATAGCTGCTTGTGACGGTATATCCTCCGATAGCCGGCTGGTGGCCTCCTTTATCTCACCTCGGGTAGGGCTATATTAATTGGATTGACTTTTATTCCAGTCTTATGGCTGAGTGCTCTTCGGAGCGCAACGGAAACGATGGACGACTTCTTAATGGACTATTTTGATTGATGGACTGTATAGCACAGAATCAACATATCTACAAGACATATTTTTCTACTGCTTAAACACACTATGTCATGGAAGGAAGGGAAATGTCTGGCATAAATATAACAATATGAGGACTGACAGCTAGACAATGACTAATGCTACATAATTTATCCCCTAGCTAGCTGGAACGTGAGCGATTTGAGTATGTGTCAACAAAAGTCCAGATATATTGGTCCTATACGCGAATTAGGGAAACAGTAAAGCGACTGTAGCAATACATACAGTAAAGCTATTAGGCAGCTATGCTATACGACAAAGTACCTGACAACATACAACCGTGAGGGGTGGCCTCGAGCCCAGTAATTGTTCTGATAGACTATAGCTGAAAGGGGATAGGCTAATATTTCTAGACTCGGGAGTCTGCTATGCCGCAGCGGTAAACCCAGGCTACTCATTCTTGATGTCGTCGGGGAGGGCATTCCATGTGGGACAAAGCTGATCCCACCCGGCTGGAGAACCAATTGTATGAGTCATGCTTTCGGCCGGGAGAGAAGGTTACGCACAGGTTTCTATGGGGTCCAAAGGAACAGTGTCGTCTGGAGCCTCAGCAAATACAAATGCTAGTCCTCTGCGCAAAGGGTCAGGCTTATTAATTCAATACATAAGACAAGTCGGACTCACTCATGAAGGTGGAAATCAATATGGCTGGGAGAGCACCTATTAGTGACACGCCTCGGACTTGAGCATACAAAAACTCACCAGTGGACAATCCAAGGTCCGGGGTTATCGGTCATGAAGCGAATAGAGATGTAATCACCCTGGGTATCACCAGCATTGACAACATCTCGCTGAATAGGGTTCAAGAAGTCGAAATAACCACTATCGGCACTCCTAACAACGTGGAAGGAGTGCTGAGCAATTTGTCAGTGGGCTCATTAAACATCATGGGATTGCATTGAACGTACACCATGCATATGGTATGGGTGAGGTCCACCAATGAGGCCGCTAGGCATGTTGACCTGCACACTCTTGTTTCTCTCAACAACAAATACAGCGCCCTGTGGGAGAAGCTCGTGAGGGCTGCGAGCACCGCTAGTGATCTGTAGAAGCACAGGAACAGTAGGAGGTGTGAAGGCGACGCCATTCACACTGAACAAAAATGCATCCGGATCAAAGCTGAAGGTAAGATTGAACGTGTAGTCAGCACCATTAGGGTTGGGGGCACCAGGAGTGGGGGTGTTGAACGTAGGGTGCAAGCTAGTCTCAATGAGTTTATTTTGGGTGGTTTGTTGGGTGGATGTCGGATCGGCGTTGGCTGCACCATTGTATCGAAGGATAGCAGAATTGACCCCATTCGCAAAAGTTGAATTGAGGTTTTGGTTACCGGTATTGGGCAATGCGCGAATCCAGTAGTTGCCGATGGTCTGATTCGCATGCAGGACAACAGAGTAACGTTGGCCTATCTTCATCTATCAGTGAAATCTCGAAGTGACTTATTCATAAACGTGGTTACCAGCCAAAAACTGAATGGTGTTAACGGTATAGGGCTGTACAGCAGCACCCTCGACTTCAATGACGATGAGATCATGGTGATCAATTGAGAAGGTGAAGTTAGGTTCGCAGGAGATAGACACCAGACGGAGCCGATATCGTTTTCCCTGTTGGACAGTGACAACCGCCAGATCAGAGTTCGGACCTCCTGGGTAACGTCCTTTACCGTTAATCAAAGTACTATCTGCACGTGCAGCACCGTGGATTGACGTTGTGAGGGTATGATACCTATGATTTATACAAAATGTCAGATCAATCATTGATTGGGATGGGACAAACCTACCATTCGGACAAAGTAATGATGGTCTGTTCTGAAGAGGTAAATGAGTAACGGATCTTGTTGCTGGTAGGCAGCAGCTTACCACTGTCAACTACATAATCAAGAGACGTAGGAGGTGTTTGGATTAGTGGCACTTACTATCGTAGAAATTCTTGAGAGGATCATTAGGGTCATAGACGACGATTACACCTCGAATGCCATCGCAATATTGCACCCCTGCCATCACCACAATGAGCAAATCCTGATCCCATAGAATAACATAACTCAGATACTCACCATAATGGGAGTGGTACCAATAAGTTCCGGCCACACCCGCAGTGAAGACATATTGGAAAGAATTGTTGGGGGAAATTGGGCATTGACTGACGCCGACGGTACCATCCATATAGCTGGTGCCTTTCTGGAGTATACCATGCCAGTGCTACTTTGATGTCACCATTATGAGTTCATTGAAGGTAAGAAACACATACAATACTTGTGCCACGAAGCTGACTTGGATCTGAAAGCTGGTTGACAACATTAATTTTGAGCTGGTCGCCCTAGAATATTTCAGTACAAGGTGACGGTTGCCCCCCCTCTAACTGGGTCATACCTTATTCACTGCAATAACAGGACCTGGGTGCATCCCATTGATAACTGAAGCACTGTGGTTCATTATTGGAGCCATTGCATCTAATGGAGAGGTGATGAACAGCGTACGCTCGAGGAAATCCATCAGGAGAAATGGTATTGCTGGTGAGAATGAGCTCAGACACTGGACCCAGCGCCGCAAGGGTGATAGTAGTCAAAGTCAGGAGAGACACAACACGCAATCTCCAAAGCATTCTCTCTTGTTTAGAAGAGATTTCAAGAAACGAGAGATTATCAGAAGTGGCGCGTGGTTGGGAAAGAGCAATGAAGACAATCAGCTAGCTGGTTACAGTTTTATACTAGCCTCGATGTAGCGAACAAACCAAAACTGAACGAGGAAGCGACGATTGCGGAGTTTATTCGGTGGGAATTATAATCACTGGGAGTTTTGGGCTCCTGCGAAAGGCGGCAACCATGCTTCCCCTAAATCCGTAAATTGTGCCATCCTTGGATATTGTACACTATTGAGTGCATTTCGGACCAACCCATGGTCTGATGCCCTCAGTTGACGCAGTGCCTCAGACTTTACTTCATGTTCGCAAAATGATGGAAAACATACATGCACTGTGTTTTTCCACTCTACGTCGTCCTGAAGCCATGGCACCCCACAGGACCTTTGTTAAATAAAAGAGCGCAAAGGTCACCCAATACCAGATAAATCGGAATGGAGGTCAGCTATCCAATATATTTCACCTAGCCTATGGGAATGACATGCGTCGGTTAGATGACATTTCTACTGAGGCACTAGAGGTAGCACCGTCAAGATATATGGTAGGGAAGATTGAGCGGGCTTACTGAAATGACATTTCACGCTCAAGTAGCAGTACACGCTCTATGTTGCGTCGGTATTTTCACATCGCTTGTAGATGGGAAGCGGGCTAGGCCGGCTGCTGGGTGAGCCTGATATGATTACCTGAAAGGGCAGACACCGAATCGGTGACTGGTGACCCACAGCGAGAACTTATGCATCCCTATGCAGTGAGATCTAAGGTGATGTCTGCAATGAAAACCTGTTGTTGTTTGGAGGGTCCCATGGCGACGTCTTGCATTCCTAGCCATGGATTTCTTTCCTACCTCGGCTATGACTTCGGCTCTAATGTCACTTGTCATGACGAAATGCTCTGCTGGAGATATGCTGTGACGTATTTAATGCAGAAAGGTGGAACTCGCATATATCGCAACAGAAAGCGGACTTTGATATGACGTGGAGGGGTACTCCCTTCAGCAGCCGTCAGAATGGACTGCAAAACGCAATTTCAGGCCACTACTATGGACCACTGCTCTTGTCAAGGACTCCCTCGGTGGGACCTTCATCATCTTCCATCCATCTGTGCCTGGACATGAACAGCACAGGCAAACTCATGGAATTGCCATCAATGCTCCACCTAGCTATTTACAAATGGCACAATTGGATCGTCACCATCTCGCATGTTTAAGTCACTATTAACTGGCTTGTGGTGGTCACCAGATTCAATGGGAGAATCCAGGGCCATGAATTGCTGTAGAGGTGAGCTATCCTTTGATCGTATGTACCCCGCTCCACCCACCAACATGGTAAACCACATGCTGTGAGCCTCAGTGCTTCCACGACTAGGCAACACTGTCTACACCCTGCCTTAAACGCGCTGGGATTACCCGTCGTCGAAGAGTGTTCATCAATCATGCAGATGAATCGTCTCATACACGCACGGTTAAGTGGATCTCAACGAGATCTATTTGCTGTATTTATGGATGTATCAATCAATTGGGATGACAGACTAGGTCACAAAAGAAACTTGAGGGACCTGAAGACTACAGAATGGTGCTTTTCTCTATACAAGTGACTAATGGCGACCTCTTGCTCAAAGTGATCAGTAAGGATGAAAGGGATAGAAGAAGCACAGAGTATGATTTACGTTAGGTCAAGTTCGACCTCTTCGGCGCCAACTCCTGGGTCCACGTACTCGGGAAGAAAACCTATCGGTTTCCTGCGTTCCAGGGCTTACCTTTGATTCTAAGCCTTGCGGGTTCGAATTCCAACACGTAGCATCTATGACTTGCGACGTGACTGCGAATAAACCAAGCTTTCTCCAAGCTCAGTACCCCGGGTTCTGACAACCAGATTGACACTGTTATGTGGAAAGTTGAAAGGATAGTTCTGGCGCTTCAGCATTTCCCTCCTATCCACTGGGAGGTATCCGGAGACATCCCCCATCACAAAGCCTGATCATCACGGCTCCGAAGCTTCAGGCACCATTTATGACATCCTGCAATCAAGCAGATAGTTGGCCTCGGATTGACTTGGGGACTGAGACCTACGGCAGTTTGTACATTCAAAGTATATCTGAGACAGTGGTCAAGGCAGTTTCGCTCATCTTTCGATGGGACCAACCGGTCACATGCCGACTAGCAGGCTCATAACATAATCCCGATGTAAGTGGCGCCATTTTGGAGAGGCGTAGGCATCTAAGGTACATGACTCCTTAGTTGCTCCGAAATGCAGTTGATATGAAAACCCATCTTTTTTTCATTGTCATCTTCCATGCTCCTCGGATTGAAGTTGCTTCGTCGATCTGACATTTTAGCGGACCCTTGGGGCTTGTCAGTGGTGTTGATGAATATGATACACCTGTTTTGGGATCCACAAGCCCAATCGACCAGAATTCCTGTGCAACTCCTGTTTGACAGTCTCCCGCTCCGTTCTTTATGGTACGTTGGCAATAACAGGGCTTGGGCGAGTATAAATCTATCCATAAACGGATTTGCCCATTGTATATAAGCCACCTGTAAGCCGAGGGTATCAGTTGAAGCTTCCTGCCTCTCCCTAATATGGAAGAAACGAACGTACCAAGACCTATTAATCGCCAGATGCAACTCATGCGGAAGGCTCGAGAAAGGTCTTCTTTTGATTCGCGTCAGTTGACGCATATAATTTATGGAGGGTGTGTTTCATCTACAGCTTGTGTGACAATCTGCTGAATCGGTACACTAGGGAAGGCGAAGTGCGAAGGCGCGAGAGGATTATTGCTCGCGTCGAGCGTAGGATTGGGGAAGATGGCCGGAAACTTCCCTACATCTACGGAGAGGCGAATAGAACGGACCTCTACCACAACGGCCTCCGCATTGGAAGAATCATGTCAGAGGACCAGATAGCTCATAGGCATGGACTATTCCATCACAACGACATCCATTATGGCCTAGTAAACTCCTCTCCACTCGGCCTCCATGACCTCATGTTTGTCCCCACTCTGAAGTTGCAAGCTGATGCGGAACAACAAGCTTTCTGGCTGCCTCGAGCCGAGTCAGGGGAGATCATTGGCACATATTGCCAAACGGAACTCGGCCACGGAACGTTCCTGCGCAACCTAGAGACCACCGCACAATTCGACTTTGACACCGATGAATTCATTATCCGTTCACCGACTCCCAGCTCAACGAAGTATTGGCCCGGTGGTTTGGGCTACTCGACGTCTCACGCCGTTGTCATGGCTCGTTTGACCATCGCCGACAAAGAGTTTGGTGTCCATGGATTTATGGTCCAGCTGAGGTCCTTAGAGGACTGGCAACCTCTCCCCGGGATAGAACTCGGAGATATCGGGCTGAAGATGGGATTGAATAGTACAGACAATGGTTATGCCGTCTTCAACCATGTTCGAATTCCTAGGAGGAATATGTTGATGGGGCAAGCCAAAGTCGCCAGGGATGGCACGTATACCCCACCACAGAAGGACCACGCCAAATACTCCTACAGCACGATGATGTATACGCGGATGATCATCGTTGAGACTGTCGCATTCCAACTCGCACAGGCCTCCACCATTGCCATACGATATTCGACAGTTCGTGAGCAAGGAAACCTCAGTTTCAATGTCACAGATTCGAC
The DNA here is from genome assembly GCA_018524725.1 of Podaxis mareebaensis. Classification (NCBI taxonomy): domain Eukaryota; kingdom Fungi; phylum Basidiomycota; class Agaricomycetes; order Agaricales; family Agaricaceae; genus Podaxis; species Podaxis mareebaensis. The sequence goes on along the minus strand of JAEUWP010000333.1, from coordinate 119,058 downwards.
CGATAGACCCATCATATCCTTTAAATCCCAACATTACCGACTCCTCAGGGTTCTCGCCCAGGCATATGCTATCCTTTTCGCTTCCAAATCGTGCGGCCTTTTATACGACAACCTCGTCCATGCCCAGAAGAGCGGTGATAACTCGGGTCTCGCATACATGCATATCACCACAGCCGGTTTGAAAGCGTATGGCAGTCAAGTGGCAGCAGATGGTGCAGAGGATGCCAGGAAGTGTTGTGGTGGTCACGGGTACTCTGTGCTATCGGGCCTTCCGGCCATTGTCGCTAACGTAACTTCCATTCCAACATTGGAAGGCGAGAACTACGTTATGTATCAGCAAACTGCAAGATATTTGATCAAGCAGGCCCAGTACATACGCGATCGAGATTTCGGGAAGATCGACAAGAGCTTGGATTATTTGTTGACTGGGTTCGATATTTTGGTCACTGAGCGAGATGCACAGTGTCCGTACACCGAGAGTGACTTCCTCGATTGCAATTGTTTGCTCGAGGTTTTCCGGAGGCGAGCCGCGCGGAGTGTTTTTGACTGCGGAGATATGCTACGGTCGGCCCGGGAAGGCGGTCAAACTGCGGCAGAGGCGTGGAATCGATACATGATGAAGCTCATTATGATGGCTCGTTACCACATCGAGAGCTTCATCCTCGAATCCTTCATCCAACATGTATCACGAGTCCAGAACCCGAAGGTTCGAAGCGTGCTAGAACATGTGTGTAGGCTCTATGCACTCTCAACCATTGAAAGCCCGTTCTCGATCGGTTCTTCTGGTTTCTTGGAGGGCGGGTACATCTCTCAGGGGCAGTTGGAGGCGATACGTCGACATGTCAACACAACACTGGAGGTGCTCCTGCCAGAGGCGATTGGATTGACGGATGCTTGGAATTTCTCGGATGCCAGCTTACGGTCCGCTCTAGGAAGAAAGGACGGGAATGTCTATGAGGTTTTGCTCGAGTGGACACGTCAGCTTCCAATCAACCGTCACAACAGAGCAACGAATGGGGTAGATCAGATCGGGTTTGAAGGGTATATACGTCCCTTATTGACGCGTAGCAAGCTGTAGCTTTAGTACTTAGGACTTTATCGTCTAGTATAAAAAGCCATTGTGATCGCCTTGATTGGTACTCTTGTTACGTTACATGGGATACACTGCTCTGTTCTACGGACAGAACAAGAGAACCCTTCCTTTGTACCAGTTTCACTCCCATGATCTCTTGATCACGTCGGACGCCCACTCCGCAATAGCGTAAACGGGTGCTTGGGTATGTCCACTGGGGACAATGGGCTACACAACCAGATAGATGCATCAGTCTCCACAGGTAAAAAGCTTGTGTGCAGGGAAATAGTGACTGACCATAACAGATGCGTCGACAATTCTCAAACCGTTTACACCGTGGACTCGGAACTCGGGATCTACAACACCCCACTTTGCCCCACGAGGAGCCATACTACAGCTCCCAACACCGTGCAAGAAAGGTATAACATTGTCTTTGACAAAGGCAGCGATATCCTCATCCGCCAGTGTTCCATCGGGATTTGGTTGTGGAGCGACGAGTCCAGAGACATTTTTAGAAAATGTCGAAGAAGAGAAAAGACGTTCTGCACTTCGTATTCCTTCGACCAGGATTGCAATGTCAAGAGGGGTGCCAAGGAGGTTCGGGTCAATGACGGGGGGATCAAAAGGAGAGGATGTAGAAAGTCCTATCGAACCGCCTATGAACCATACATTAGTGCTAAGCGTTAATAGCGATGAACTAAATTGGATAGGCTCACGGGATTCCGGAGTGAGACCAACAAGGATGAGCGAAACCGTGACATTCCCCTCCCCATTCGAGGGCGTCACAAATTCAAAGAAAAACTCAATGTGTGGTGAGTTTGGGCCTCCCGTCGGATCAGTGCCGCTTTTGAAAGGATTGGCGGTGGGTGGAAAACGCACCCACCCGAGTGGGCTGAGATGCTGTGGCAGGGCCAGACGACCAGTGCGTGTTTGATTCCATTCAGCCAGGGCAGCTGCCTCGTCGAAACTAAATTGGGTTCACGTCAGGCGTGCTAGGGAGGATCGGGAATGAGATAATAGACGTGCTCGGTAACCGGTAGGTTGGTAGTAAAATTGAGAAAGACTGCCGTCTGATCGCTGAAGTTCTTGCCTACGCTAGGGTTATTAACCAAAGTTTGAATGCCGAGCATTTCAAGTTCGTCCCGGGGACCAATGCCAGAGTTCAGCATGATTTGGGGAGAGTTGGTCACCCCGGCTGAGAGTATGAGTTCGTTCTTCGCAATTACGGTTTGCCTCGGGCCTATTAATTAATTGTCAACAACGAAAGAGATGCGCAGCATGAAGAACTGACCTTCAGGGCTCGTAGCAAACTCAACTTTGCGGAAATCAAAAGTTTTGGGTTTGTAGTTGCTGCCTTGTCCATGGTTGCTGACAGGGAGGATGCGGGTAACACGCGTGTTGAGTAGGACGTGCACATTATCACCCGTATGACCCAGATATCCAGTTGCAGAGCTGCTTCTAACACCCCTTGCGACTGTATACTGCCCCCAGCCTACAATTTTATGAGCAAATGAACAGATAAGTACTGTGACTCTTTAAAAACTCACCGAGACCAATAGGTTTCCCATCATTTAGATCCAGCAAAAATGGAAACTCGTCGCTCAGCTCCTTCGTTGTTTCGAGCAACATATCATTGAATGGGTGAGGATAGTACGCCGCTGTTACGTTTATTTTGCCATCGGAGCTGTGTAGAGCTGGGTCGAAGTGGCCATCTTCGGAGAGGTTGGGGTCATTTGGTCCCGACCATTTTTCCGCCTGGGGTTTCATTGTAGACATTTACCTATCACGAAGTTGATTGAGCTGACCTTGAGTATGTATGAGAGTATCTTGTCCCACGATAGGTTGTCGTCACCGGTGACAGCTGCCCATCGGTCGTAATCGTCTCGCGAACCTCGGGTGTACGCCATCTCGTCTGTGGAACATGGCATGAGAGAACTAATGGGCAAAGGTCCTTCGTTCACGTACTGTGTGACGAACACCCCCCAAGCATCATAGCTCTTGCATAGCTGGTTGCCTCCCCACTGGCATGGACTTGTGGCGTGGTAGTATAATTCCAATCTACACGCGTCCCAAAGCCCAATTTATATGACAACCCAGGGACCTGGACATCGAATACATCGTCATTCCTATCTATACGAGTTAGTGCAGCCCAATTGATATAATGAATAAGCTCACGAAGGACCAGCCTCAATAACCAGGACCTTGAAATTCTGGTTCTCACTCAACCTACTCGCAACAACAGCACCAGCGTTACCCCCTCCTACAACGATGAAATCGTAGTCAACACCTGGTAAATCACTTGGATGTTGAAAATGGAGGGCACAGAGTGCAACCTGTGTGAATGACAGAAGAGAGAATACGCCGCGGCGTCTGAAGAGCATTGGCTGTGGCCTGATGTTCTATGTTGCTGAAATCTCGAAGCAGTGTTGGAGGTTTTTATATGCATTTCTAGCTCGGAAACTAGTGAGCCATCAGATCAGGCTTCGACAACGCTGTACGTGAAAGATGTGGTCGTCTTTTGGCTTTGAGAATTTCAGCCAGAGGGCCTTGGCACAGAAGAAGCAAGGAAGGGTTGTTGACGTTGAACAAGCGAGTTGGGGTGCGAATTTTGGATTCTGAATATGATGACAGAAGATCTTCTGGTGCAACCTCAGTCGAATGGCAAAAGGTTTGGGGCTTAGGACGGCCGTGCAGTGACTAGTGACTCGTGACATGCATGATAGTTGGGCAGAGAAGGACGAGCCTGTTACGCTGTTACGGAACATGTTGGTAAAACCCGCCGGTGCCATGCTTATGCATTGATAGAAATTAGTATAATTCAAAGGTAAATCACTGAGGGTGAGAAAGTTACTCCATGAGTTACGTTGTACTGAACACCTCGACATTGGCAGAATCGGGTTCGAATTAGTATCGAAACAGCCATAACGTACCACATGATCATTCTCCGCCGCACAGTTGACAAAGGTCTCAGGGAGATTGACTGACAGCTGGCGTTTCAATCGCCCTCAACAGTGTTCCCTGATGGGGGAGAGAGACCGCCGAGTACGAATGCCCGCTGGATAGACGACTCAGTTTCAAGCTCTTGCGCGCCTCCAACTCAGAAGCCTCTTATTAGCAGATTGAGAATATTCAACCCCGCACGCGCTGCATAGGGAAGTGACATCGGCCGACCCGGCAACCCCTTACGACTGATGTACAAGACCCAGAGTTCAACGACATACTTAACTTCATTTATTCACTAAGTTTGAAGAACTATACTCCAGTTGTACAGACGGCCAATAAAACGAGATAGCATGGATTTTAAGTTTCGTCGCAAGCAGGTGCTCTTTTTTTTTTTCTTCTATCATACAAATCCCTGTTTCATCTGAGTCCGTTTCACTCCCACGATCTTCTTATCACGTCAGATGCCCATTCTGCAATAGCGTACGTGGGTGTTTGAGTATGACCGCTCGTAACAAACGGCTGGATAATCGCATAAAAAATCAACCTTCATGACCTAGCACCGGGAGCATAGAAATTCTCACAATCACAGACGCATCAACAATCCTCAAACCTGTCACATCTCGGACTCTAAATTCCGGATCCACAACACCCCATTTTGCGCCATGAGGTGCCATACTGCAGCTCCCAATACCGTGACCAAAAGGCGATGCTTGTGTCTTGATAAAATCGACAATAACGTCGTCTGTCAGCATTCCATTGGAGTTTGGCTGGGGAGCAATTGGTCCGAAGATATTCTTGGAAAAGGTAGAGGAAGAGGCAAAAAGGCGTTGCGCGCTGTGGATTCCTTCGAGGAGGATTGCAGTGTCAAGCGGGGAGGCAAGAAGGTTGGGATCAACCATAGGTGCATCGAAGGGTGAGGACGTGGAGAGCGTGATCGAGCCACCTATATCACCATGTCAATATGTGATATCTACGGTCGAACGGATAAGTAGATTCACGAGATACAGGATTGAGATTAACCACAATCATCCAGAACAAGGCATTCCCTTTCTCTGTCCTATCCAAACTGTGACTCATTGTATTCATAGTAACCGTCATATGCGGTGGACTGCCGCCTCCAGTTGAAGCATTTTGTGAGATGATACCACCAAGGAAAAATTCAACATGTGGAGAATTCGGGCCTCCTGTCGGGTCGGAGGAACCATCTTTGAAGGGGCTTGCTGTGCGTGGGAAACGCACCCACCCGAGCGGGCTGAGATGTTGTGGAAGCGCAAGCCGACCTGTATGCGACTCAGACCATTGAGCGAAGGCAGCTGTTTGATCAAAACTATTGATCCGCGTCAGTGAAGCGTCCATGAATAACCAGAGTTAAGCATGATGAAGAACGCACTCAGTGACGGCCAAATTCGTAGCGAAACCAATAGAGATTGATACTTGATCACTGAAGTTCTTGCCCACACTTGGGTTGTCAACAAGAGTTTGGATACCAAGCGCTTGGAGTTCATCTTTAGGTCCAATACCGGAGTTGAGCATGATTTGAGGGGTGTTGATCACCCCGCATGAAAGGATGAGTTCCTTTTTTGCTGTCAGGGTCTGTCTAGAACCTGTCATTTGACGTGAGTGATAACAAGCAATAGCCAAGAAGAAGGACGGACCTTCGGGGGTGGCGGCAAGTTCAATTTTGCGGAAATCCTTGGCCTTAGGACTGTGGTCATCCACGGGCAGGATGCGAGTAACACGTGTGTTGAGTAAGACGTGCACGTTATCATTCGTATGGGCTAGATATCCGGTCGCAGAGCTGCTCCTAAAACCCCTCGCAATTGTAGTCTGCCCCCAACCTAGAACGGAGTGATGCATCATAGACAGGTCAATATCCGGCAAATACATTTATCACAACAGCCTAGGAACTAACCGATACCGATGGGCTTCCCGGCATTTAGATCCAACAAGAACGGGAACTCGTCATCCAATTCCTTTGTTGCTTCGAACAGCAGATCATTGAACGGGTGAGGGTAGTATGCTGCCGATACACCAATTTTGCCATTTAAGCTGTGTGCTGATGGGTCGAAGTGATTTTGCTCCGAGAGGTTGGGGTCATTCGGTCCTGACCATTTTTCAGCCTAGTTGATCTATTTATCAGTATATGCGGCAACGACAACGAAGTAATTCGGTAACATTGGATAATTCGGTCCTGAATGGGTGGACTAACTTTGAGAATGTACGAAAGGATTTTATCCCATGATAAGTTGTCGTCACCTATGACGGACGCCCAACGGTCATAGTCGTCTCGCGAACCTCGAGTATATGCCATCTCATCTGCAAGATATGGACTGAGAAGATGGAAGGATGAAAGACGTCCCTTCACCTACTATGCGACGAACACCCTCCAAGCATCATAGCCCTCCCATAGCTGTACACCTTTTCGGCGACATGGACCTGTGGTGTGGTAGAGTAGTTCCAATCTACGCGTGTTCCAAACCCAATGTTGTGCGATAGCCCAGGAACCTGGCTGTCGAATACTTCTTCGTTTCTAGTCGCGAAGTATCAACGTTAGCGAGTTTCAGCTGAAGCATATTACGATGAGCTTACGATGGCCCCGCCTCGACCACTAGAACCGTGAAGTTGTGGGTCTCCCCCAACCTACTTGCAACAACTGCGCCAGCATTGCCGCCTCCCGCCACAATGAAATCATAGTCCACATCTGGCAAATCTTTCAGGTGTTGGAACTGGAGTGCGCCAAGTGCAACGCGAACGAAGGATAACAGCGAATATACACCAAGGTGTGTAGCAAGCATTGGTATAGTTAGCGGGTTGTTGAGTGTCCAGAGATCCCTTGTGGTGGTTTTTATACGCACGTCCATGATTTTACAGATTCAGAGCTAGCGGGCCGGCAGCTTAGTTTGTCTGCAGCCTAGTGTGCGCAAAGGACATGGCAATCGTCAGCTGACAATCAGCTGTGCCGGAAGGCCTCGGTCAAGTTGGGCCATAGACGATGGGGAGGGACGTTATTCTTAGTAGTGCAAAGTACGTTGGAGGTCATTGGATGTAATGGCCGGTGTCCATAAAACTTCACGTTGGTGGAGCATCAGAGAAGTCATGGAAGACCGTAGATATTGCGAGGTTCTGCGCTGAAGTTGGATACAAGCCATGCTGGAGGTTTGAGCTGCAGATATCTGGCGACAATTGAGCGGACCAAAGGTCCAACAGAACCGACAACATCGGCAGAACCCGTTCAACCCAACTCCTTTTGCACGCCATATTCTCACGCTACGTATTAATGAACAGGGCCAGAAGGAGGCATCAGAACGCAGAGAGACTACATTAATAGGCGACGATGAACGGCTTCAATGCGATGTGAAAAACAAGCAAATTGGCGCAAAGAAGAAAGTGGCTGAGCTATTAGGCGAATAGAAGGAGTATTAGTGAGTGTGAGGCTCTAAATCACCCCTCTCTTTTCACCAGCTCTGAGACGGCCGTGAATGAGATGATGACATATTGAGTCCAAACGCTGTTGCCCGATTTGGCTTTCTATGGAAGTATTTGCCTACTTCAACTCCATGACCCCATGTTCGGCCTCGTCCAATACTGTGGTCATGTCTGCAACGCTGAGATGAGCGCGCATCGAACGTTGAAAAGATGGAAGCCGGACATTTGATAGCCGCTATCACCCCGCAGGAATCCGATAAGGGACCGCTTCCACGTTGTGATTCTAATACCATGCAACTGCCTGGATGTTGCTCCCAATTCCCGCTATCAACTTCTACAGGTGCTCCAGACTCCTACCACGAATAGCCTGATATGTCCATACGCTCCGAGTCGGCCCATCCGAGAAGCAAGCGATCAGTGCTGGGGCAAGACAGGAGACTGTCCATCTTGTTAACGCTTCACCACAGCCGCAACGTCCGTATAGTTCACAAGCGGGTGAAGAGACGGCCTCATGCACCGACTCGACGACATTCCCGCAACAGCAGTCGGCGCATGATTTTGAAGAAGCAATTCGAAGACTAGTTATGCAAAGTAACATGTTGATCATCGAGCGGTATGTCTGCATTCGCCACTCTATTTTTTAGGGCTCTTGCCGACTATCACATAGGAAAAATAATGTCTTCAACACCCTCTTTGGTATCAAACAACCCAATAAATATGTTGTCGGTGAGTATCATGGGGTTTTGTACTGGGAGCTTTGAACCATGAATCAACCTGGATTCGCCTTTCAAATATAGGTACTAAAGAAGAGCTTCCGCTTGGTTTTGTTGCTGAGGAACTTCGCTCTTTCTATAGTATAGTTACTCGACTGTCATTCGCTACCCCTCGACCCTTCAGTGCTGTGATATTCGACATCAGCAGTAGATTACCTATTCTTCAGGTAAGCTAATAAATCCTCCCTTCGATTAACTTCTCACTTGCGACAGCTAAAAAGGCCCTTTGCTTGGATCAATTCACGCATGTACATCCAATACGTGAAGAACGTCACACTCGAAGGTGGGCCGATGTTTGACACGTTTGCGGAGATTCAACAAATGCGGAATCGGTCTGGGTGTAGACGCTATAGTCTCTCTCTCAGGTGATTATTATTATACTGCTACTGGGTTGATTATTATAATACGTACCTAACATACCTCGCAAAGAGAGGGAAAAAGGTGGGCGTGGTCGTTAGCCTCCGAACAACAACCTGAGGCCCAACCTGTTGTTTTCACGCGGTTTGCGGAAGTTGCTGCACCTTCTCGTACCTGGAACTTGCGACTGTTGGATGAAAAGGGACAAGATATTGCTTTTATCAGTCACACTAACAAAGGTTTCAACCAAGAAGTATATTTTCAATCTTCGTCCCTGCCCCAAAAGCTCACCAAGTCTTGGAAACGGGTCTTTACGGACACAGGTTCTTGCGTTTTGTCCTAGTAGGTTTATGCGATACACTAACGCTCCTACAGGATATTACTCGATCTACTTCACCCCGGTCACCCGCCTTCCTGGTGAACGTGACTATGTTCCTCGATCTTGTCCAAGGGTGCTCACTGTGGATGAACACGTGGTATGGCCCAATCCATGACCTTTGCTCTCTCGCTAACATGCATGCCGGCTAGCTCATTCTTGCTTTCGTGGGTAGGTTTAATATCTGTGCTGATAAACCTACTGCTGCATGTTGACAATTTGCATCGAATTGCTGCTGCAGTTAATATTGACATCGATTACTTTTCTCGGCTTTCACGATTGGGAAGAGTGTCTCTAATCAGTCATAGTTCGTGACTAAGAGTTTCCGCTAATTTCTGCTTGTTTTCCACAGTCTCTTGTATCTGCGCCTCAGTAAGCTATGAAGCTCGTATCGTAGCCCAAGAAGTTTGTTGGTTTGTACTTGAGTACATAATTGTCGTATTTCGAACGTCGTATACTTATATGCATAGTGGACTGACGTTTGTCACTCACTGGTTGCAACACCTCCGACTATGCCCCTCACCCTCCCAAGGTTAAAGAGCGCATACATCGAAGTCCAACATCTCTCACCAACACGTCACCTTGCACACCTTCCAAAGAAGGCAATAGGCGCCAGCGTCGATGACACAGGTGCTGCAAAATGAGGCACACGTGCCTACGTACGGATTTGACCACTCGTAAGGAGATAATATGCAGATTATGCAAGAAGAGTCGTCGTAAAATACTGGAGGGAAATACAGTGTATTTATTTCTAAACAACCGGTGAAGGAAACGAAACCATCAGGAAGGTCTGCTCATTCGTGCCACAATGGGTAAAACGTCCCTCGGCACTCCTCTCTCTTTGTTGCTTCTCTCACATAATACCTTGGCCGAATGCCGATCAAAAACGAGAATCGCGCATACTATGACCGGCATCCTATAGTTAGCTTACCCCATGGCGCCGAGGCATGTTCGCAGCTCCTGCATTCACGTCAACCACGGGCGGGCCGTGGCTGCACAGTCCAACGGCATCAGGGAAATTGAATTGTGTTGAGTAAAGGAACCGAATTTAACTCGAAACTTTCAAAATGGAAGAGGAGGGCTGTCCAGGAGCTGTCAGCCTTGCAAAGTGAGGCACGATCGGACCACGTCGATGACAATATCGAATGACGGTTCTTTTCAGTCACCTTATGTATACTTATCTGGAAGAGGCGCACGGTCGCCGCGTACCCTGTCTTCGCGTTCAAATTGCATGTTCTCAACTTTCAAATCCCAGTCGCGGGCTTGTTCTCACCGCCTTGGTAACTGCATTCAAGACCTCCCACCATGAAAAACCTCGACTCTTCAACACTATGAGTTACAGGTATTGTTGCAGACCTTTTTGGCGTTTCAGATGGTCTCAAAGGATGCATCAGAGATGTGAGCCAGACGCCCCCAAAACAAATACGCTCCAGATTACTTCATGGATTTTAGGGATGAGGAGTGGTGAGGTGCCCTACATGGCTTCTTCTTTTCTCTCACGTGGTTTTACCTGATCAAGAAAAACGGGGATATCCCTTATGTTGTTCGTTCTCTTCTGACATCGTATCAGTCACGGCACGTTATGTAAATAGTACGGTGGAGATCCCAACGTGACAACTCCTGGCATAACTGCACATATTTTTACAGTGGTGGGAGGAGGATTTAACTTGAATGCCTCCGCACTGACATCAATTGTTGCCAACATGAATCCTCTGCGAGCAGCGTCCTGTTCGTCACTTCTTCTTTCTGGTTCCCTCTCTGATCTTGCGTTATAGGTATCGGACTGGTAATCTCCTCTTGGGACCTTGCGAGCAAGTTCGAAGCTGAATATGAGTTCTTGTGGATGTAAGTATCAAACTCTAGTTTCCCTTCATTGCCATCTCACTATCGTAATAGAAATTATTCGTTCCTAGAGCTGAGTGCAACGCAAATGTTATACATCTTCACGCGTTACTCTCCCTTCTTCTTCCACACGTACGTCTGGGCTGCTCGCGTTAGACCTAATCTGAATGCTATCTTAGGATACATCTCATAGTGCTTCATCTAAAGGAAAAACACCTACCCATGATACCAACCTATATCTGCCACCTATGGTACATTTTTACTATTATCATGGGTGATTGGATTACGGGACTGTTCCTCATCAACCTAATGCTCCGGGTCTATGCGTTATACAACCGAGATCCACGCGTGATCCTCGCCTTGATTCTTCTCCTGTCTATCAAAATCCTGAAAATCATATTGGGCTGGTTTCTCTTTGTCCCATCCTTGAGGTTCACGCCGACGTGCGTACCTCTGTACGAACGGCCTGACAGGATGGTAGTCTTCGTGTGTGTCATTTGATAGCGCCTGTAACTGTAGCACTGACCCCTCCCGCAGCTTAATTGAACTGATCACCCAAGGGATACCCGTTTATCTTACTTTCACCCGAAGTACGAGGATGGAGCGTACGATTCGAGTGGCGAGCATTATGGCGTTAGTCCAGTATCTGCGTCGCGATGGAGTCTTGTCCTGGGTAGCCGTCGCAGGTACGCCATCCACAGCCTGCTCACACCCATAATTAACTCTTCCCAGTGTTTGCCGCTGGCTTCTTAGCTGTCGCAATCTGTACGAAAAACACTCCAAGCACACTCCCACAGATGACTGGACCGTATGTGCTGAAGCCACTTGTGTATCCGTCTACCCCTCTGAAACACCTCTCTTAGCTTGGCCCTCACCCTTTTCTCGTCTCTCGTACGTCCGCGCCTCTCATGACCCATGTTTTTCAATTTAGCAACATTTTTTTCAGAGTTGCCGTTCGATCCTTCGAATGCACAAACCTACCCACAACCAGGTAGCTGAGCACTCTAGCTTGCAAAGACCACCTTCGTTCGGCTTGGATACACACGACGCTGCATGGACCGCCCAGTCCTCCGAGTCTGAGTCGGAAAGGCCCGTCCAGAACATCACCGAATCACCGGCGAATGCTTAAACGGGCTCGCAGAAAGCCCTAAGACTCACGTCATATCCTCTGTGCTGAAACGTATACACCGTAATAGGGTCACGCAAGGTCCTTCCTCTTTCATTCTATTACAACTTGTTCAATACTCACTCTATGTCTAGTCCCATCCCCATTTGTCATCGTCTTCCCGCCACAAGAATTCCTGTACTTATTTGATATCAGCCGCAGCACCGGCTGTTTTGGAATTCGCACTTTCGAAGCACGCGGGTGTGTTCCCATGCATAATCGGGTTCCTGGAATACCTTGACCAGCGTCATGAATGTGTCAGTTTCACTGACTCGCTTCTCCATATGCAGTTATTTTTATTGAACCATTCACAGGAAACTTTCACGGCTTGTGAATCGACCTCTGCTTCTTTCGCGCAAACGGCCATGCATTCTCAGTCTCTCCGGAACATACACCGCTTTTCTTGGAGGTGAATTTAGTGGACAAATTAAACCTCCGTATGCCGGTTTCGTGGCCGGCGCGGCCTTAGGATTACACAAGCTCGCCTTTCTTGAGGTTGACAGGTGAGGCTCTCTCGTGGCAGCCCTGAAATTCCTTTGACTTGCGGGATTCACATTAGGATCCATGTGCCTGTGAAGCCCGTTGCCAACCTCGTCCTCAAAAGCACGCAGCCGGTACATAACCTACGGGTGCTTTCCAATGGTGCTGTTAACAAAGGGCTCAAGGGTTATCGCTCGTCACGTAATCGCCCTCACTTAGGGGTATATACCAAAAGCAAAGAAAAGTTTCGGAACCGAAGCGATCCGAACAAGTCCCGGGAGATATGACGGCTGATAGCACGGTGGTGGCCGACGCGTTCTCAGTTGGCCGGTCGGCGCTGGTGCTGAATCAGCCGATTTCCCGCGCCATCCTCCGAGTACACGCCGTACTTCAGTGCTCAGTGACTTCAATGAGCAGGTTCGCGAGTTGGATACTCGTGTAACTGCTCGTTGACAGTGTATATAAATAAATGTGTGAGGATACTAATAAATGGGCTACTGAGCGGGGGAGGGGGGTCTTATAAAATTCAGGCGGCATTTTCGAATAGACAACGATAAGTAGTTTTAAAGCATTAGTACCACTTCCAATGAGAAGGATATGGATCCGAAATCAGGATTGTAGCATCACCGTCATTATCGGATACAAGAAAAAATATAACTTAGCATGGCTGCATAGAATATCACAAGTGATGCACTTGATGGCACTCGTGTTCTGCATGACGATGTTTCTCGAAAATTCTAGGAACTTATGGAGAAGATGGGTGATATTACGAGGAAACAACTGGATCGAGGCTTTATATCTGCACAGGCTTCGAGGAACTTAGGCTTCCAAGTAATTGAATCCTCTAACATGGCCATCTGCACGAGCGACCCCACGCATTATGGGCCAACTTTCGATATGCCCCACATCAACCTACCATGACTAGACCAAAACTCTACAACAAAAACCGAGGAATATCCAAAGTTTAGCACTCAGAGGAGTAATGCCTCTGAGAATTGGTGTATTATACTTGGGCATACACGTCGACGTATGCAACAACGTCAAACTGCGACTCAATACCCACCAAATGCACATTGGGAGACCCTAAAATGGGACCTGATGTGCCAAACACCGACTCCGACAAGGCCACCGAAGTGCTGGCCGAAAGAACTGACCAAGCTTGGTGAAGGCTGCGGGCACACCGAGCGTCAGGCCGCTATCTTAGCCAAATCAGACCCTTACTTGTTCGGATCGCTTCGGTTCCGAAACTTTTCTTTGCTTTTGGTCCACCCCGCTCACTTAGCTTCACTCCAAGCCTGATGGGCTAGAATGGAGATAAGACTGTGGTTTCCACTTTCTGAGCAAACGTTTAGGGACGAGAAGTACAGGCGCGATTTCCTCACGAATTCCTATGTTCTCCTCTGGACCTCCTGGCGCGTCGTACAACGTATTGGATTTTAGGTATCACATCTCCTGGTCTCTTGGCTTGAGGTCACAACGATGCCCCCTTCCCTCAATCTTCCGGTCTTTCGCTAGGACGGAACAACTATCTCAATGGTCTCTGCCCGCGAAAACGTGGTACTACCTCATCCTTGATCCAGGAAATGGGTACTTTTCTTCATTCATTGCGTTCTACATGCGTCATCGACCAACCGTTCATGCATTCACACTAGAGCGAAACACTGGAAAACCCAGATCAACAAAGGAGTCTCCAGCTGTCCTTCACCAACATTATCTTGGTAGTCGGTAGATTCCTATCCAAAGGCCTTCGTTCCACTCCTTGGTCTTTCTATTCCCGTCGGGAACGGAAACATACGATGGATTGTCTCCGCAGCTAGCACAGCCATCTTTCCTGTGCCTCTAGTTTTCGGCATTGTGGACCAAATATATCCTGTAAACCTGGTTGGCTGTACGGAAATAAATAGGACAGCTTTTTGTAACGTAGTCCGTTATCAACGTCTAAGATGTATGTAGGCATCGAATCCGATGATCAATTCCCTCAGACCTAGCAGGGAGACCAGACAACCACTTCATGCTCAGACTTACAGGACTGACTCAATTCCTCATGTCATGCACGTCAATCAATGTGGTATTCCGCTTTCCATATCCTTATGTTTCCAGCACCGGTCGACTTCCAGAAATCAGAGGTGGTGATGCCGTATCACTGATACGGAAGGCTTCTCGAACGCGGGTAGGCCACTTGGGGCAATCGTTTGACACCCGCTGCGTTCTGCCTCACGCCTGCCACGGACAGGGTGCGACAGACCTCAAGTTGCTTCATTGAAGAATATATATGGAGCACATTCTTTTCTTGGCGCCACTCGGGCACCTACCACGATTTCATCGAAATCACCAACTGGGGGGCTCCGTGTTCGAATCACAACCCTGAACGATACGTCCACCACGCGCCTTCACATCACCTCCATCCTCCAAGCGCACTTCTACATCGTTCACAATGACCTGTGAACTGGTCTCCCTCTTCTCCTCCGCCCGTGATTCATTCTCTTCGGGATCGGAGAAAATCCGGTCGTCTTCTCCACAACATACACCTGGAAAACACAACAGTCTTTTCTGCCTTTCTAACTTATTAATAGAACTGTTGATGCCCTGGACAAGCACACTACTTAGACCCAGGGGGATGTAGGGGATGAAGTGGTGCGGCGGGGTGCGGCCCCTCGTGATAGGGATCCGTTGGTGATATTGATCTCTAACAAAGTACCCGATCATTCTTCTTTGATTCCTGTCTCCCCTGGCCTCTTTCCCTCCGAAGGCCAGCTTTCGTCTTGTTGGGTAGGCTCCCCACTGATCGATACCAGTATCTGGTCTCCGATGCGCCATATACATAAGCGTTGGGTAAACTATGTACTGCGCCCGTATCTGTAGCAGCAGCATTCCTACTAGTACAGCGTCTGCCCGTTTGGTTTTTGTCTCCTCTCCCGTCTTCCCAACCCGGCTTCAAGTTACTCCTCTTCGGGCTTTAATACACTATAACAGATGTTGGATTGAGCATAGGCTTTCTTGGCATGGATGCCGAACTGTCTCCCAAACCGCTTCTAAACTAAAAAGGCCTTGAAGGCTGCAACAGGTATCATTGATACTGAAGCTACGAAGCCGAAATGGAAACTTCCAACATTGACAGCGAATACAAAGGAGTTAAATACCTTTAATTTTAAGTTTCCCTAAGGTCAAGGCGGCGTATAAAGCCCGGGGAGTCCTTAGCTCCAAAACGTTCCAGGTTTCCCCCTCACTTCTTGCCTGCCCTGGCCCAGACTTGCTCGGACGCGTCAATCACCCAAGGTCAAAATGCTTAAAACCGTCTACGCAGCATTCGCTCTGCTTACATTCTCTGGGGTACATGCATACACATGTAACTGCGGTGGTGCGAAGTCATCCTCACTACTGATACTCATCAACATACAGACACTCATCACGAGCTCACCAGGCAGAAACTACAACAACACCGATATCTTCACCGCGATCAACAAGGGGTACCAGATAGACCAAACCGCCAACCAGCTTGGGTACGTCGCTTTCCCCCGAGAATCTACTTAAAACCATGTCATCCCAACAAAATCTCTACTTCTAGCGGACAATACCCGCAACGATACGCGAACCCAGATGGTATAGAGTACCCATGGTGTGGCAATGGCCATTTTGCCCAGTACCCAGTTGTAAAGGTACCCCCTGGCCCATACGAGTCTGGAGATCCTGGGCCGGATCGCGTAATTTACCTCGTTGGGACTAGGAGGACATTCTGCGGTACGTGTTTGTCCCTCTAGTGTATTTTTCAGAAAAGTTGAGTAGTTGACAGGTTGTATGACTTTGACGGACGAACCGGAGAACGCTGGGGATCTCATTCTATGCGAGAATGGCTTCTGAAAGGACAATCATTATACGCATGTGAAGTTGTATAATACATACGGTGCAGTTGCGAAAACCATTTCTCAGCTCACGGAATACCATGTTATCACCAACCGCTGACATTAATAAGTACATAAGATAGCCAAATACCAATACAGTCAGAGAAGTAAGAAATCAAGAATAAGAGCTAGTCGGTACACATATATTCGATTGGCCAGGGATATCTGCAGTCAATCCACCGCCTATACGAGCAATCACCTTCCGCAGGGATCATATCTCGACATCTGCCCAGCACAATATCCGCCTTCTCCATCCTGTTGAAGCGCGGGGGCACTTACAAACCTTGAGGGTGGCGCACATCCAGGCGGCAACGCGGCATAGTCCTGCAAAGTAGGACGTGACGTTGGACGCGATCCAGGCCCAGATGGTCTAGGCGGTAACGGCGGAGGTTGGGGCTCAGACTGAGGTATACTCGATGAAGAAGGTCCGTATCCGTAACTCGGGTTCTCGAGTGCAACGTATCGCCCTTGTGTTGATGGAAGGATATATTGTTTAGGCTCAGGGAATGCGGGCGCCGGCGCCGGCGGGTTGCCACTTCCTTCGAAGCTGTTTCTGAGATACTCCGATGACGTACGCGGAAGGCCATCGAGAGAAGGACGGGCAGGTAGGGGTGGCGGTTGATCATATGATCTGCGCCGTGGAGACATGCTAGGTCCTGCAGCAACGTCCGGGTTGGAATAGTGTGAAGCATACGCATCAAATTGGTGTCCTTGAAGTGGCTGAGCATAAGAGGACGCTCTTCTCCCTCCCGAGGAAGCTGAACCCGCGTTGGCATCGGATCCATACCTCCTATGCCTCCCTTCGCCAATTCCCTCCTGGTCGATATTCTGACCTGACATCTTCCTCCCAACCCTCTGAGATGCCTGATGCATCAGCGTGACCTCCCCTTCACCCGCCGTTGGCTGCAACTCATCCGTGCCCACACCCCGGTACTTCGTCGCATACTCCCTACACGCCTCCACACTTTCCTTCAACCTCGGATCCTCGCGATCCCACGCATGGATCACAAACCCAGGGAAATTATACTCCAACAACTCCTTCAACTCGGGGAGCATCATCGGGTTGGGTGCGTACGTCCCACTATTGTTATCAATGACCAACTCCCATTCCACAGCATCATCCGGCGTATCATCCGAGAAATTCTGCCAACCTCCTTTTGGTCTCGGATGGAACTCACCGCTATACCTCACCGTCTCGGCGCAATTCGAATGTAGAGCATGCTTGGATGCAAAGTCGACGAAAAACGCAGCACCCGTTTCGGAAAACCTGAACGAGTCATCGTCGGAGGAGATGATGTAGGTATATATGGCAGGTTTGACACGCTTGACGTGTTGCATTTGGATACTAGCGTTCTTGGATCCAGGCCTTCCAACGCCTCCATGTAGAATATCAATGACGTCTGTGGGTTTCTCGATCACGCCGAACCCGTTAGTGGCTGTGCGTGCGTACAACATGCGATGGCCTGCTTGGATGCCCGAACGGACAGCAACAGAAGCAGGGCCTTGGAAGATATTCTGCGCAGCCTTGTAGTTCCTGTTCCAGGGTTGATGAACGTCGCGGAAGAAGAGTGGAACGCCACGGATGTACATCTTCCATGTTGAGTAGAGGCGAGCCTCGTCAAGGTTTGTGAGCATGCCGACGGTGGGCGAGAAGTGTCGAGAGTATCGAATGGGACCGTCGAAGAGGTACGGGAATTGGAGGGCTTTCTTTGGGTCAGTGCAAGGTGTGGTGTCAATCTAGACAGTCAAACGTTAGGGGAACCTGGCACGGTTAGGTAGATACTTGTCAAGATACACGCCTTGAGCCAGAATGTCCCCCGGTCACGACGAAACATGGGTCCGATGATCTCAGCCTCCTTCGCACCCGCAGCGACACTCGTCTCGAACTCGCCAATGTAGTCATCCGTCACGGCTCCCTCGTCTTTATCCATCACTGTGACACGCAATGTCGCAGTCGTAGGTACGTGTTTGATTCGCCATGGCTCGTTCCATACTGGTGCGAGGCTGTTTTTGATGACTGTCGACCTGGATATTTGGTTGAAGGATTGGTAGTTGGGAGAGAAGAAGGAACCAAGACATACACAAACGAGATGCGTTTGTCAATCTTGGCGATGAAATACGGATCCGCGGTCCCGACGACGTCCATCTTGGGTAGCCCCGACGCACCGATAAACTACGCAGCTTTCAACACCTTAGACACACAACATCATCTGCGTTCTCACCTGTATACTCAAATCCACAAACGTGGTTCCAGGCGGAAGCTCAGCTGCCTTGTGCTCCACCTTGCTCAAGACCGATGCCAAGTGGCTCGAATGTGACTCTGTCTTCGTCTTGGCACTTTGGACAACGTCGCCCAGCGTCTCGAGCATCTGAGTCATACTGAGGGGATTTCGCTTACCACCTGGCATGTTGGTAGCTGGGTGGGGTTGGAATGATGTATGGATGGGAGTAGATTGGTGCTGGCTTGGTTATATATACCTGATCTAAATATGCTTATCCCTTGGGCGGCGGTGCAGATCCCCAGGGCGGGCGGGGGTTTGATCGGACGATAAATATTGATCTGTACAGCTCCGTATTTCGCTGCCAATGAAGAGGCACTTGTATCATTGCGGGGGCGTAACAAATCACATTAGCATCGTAAATGAGGAGCGCATTGCACGAGAGAATGATATACAAAATCGCACAAAGGACAATCAAGATGTGGGTAGGGTAGATTAAAGAGTGTCAAAGTTGGGTACTGTTCAATGAGCGGACGGGGGTGAATCGGATGCGGAAAGTTGAAAGAATGGTAGGGGTATATGGGGCCACAAGGAGGCAAGAATGGAGGGAGTCTAGTGACAAAGTAAGCAAAATTAGAAATCGCACGAAAAGAAGGGCTTACCGATACAGCGGGTGCTCTGCATCACCAAGCGCATCACGCAACTGTGTCCAACTCGACCATCAACCTTCTCGCTCGCACACAGTGCTCCTCGACCTGAATCCCACACAACCCGTTGCATTCACAACAACATCGCTTCCGACCCGAATCCCTGGAACAACATTCTTGATTCCTAATATTCCTCGATGATTTGCTAATCCCTTACAGAGGTTCCTCCGGAGCCCAAGAGCCAGCCAGGGGCGACCGTCTCCTCATCTTGACAGGAACCTCCTCAACCTCCGCGACTGGTGCCTCAGGTTTCGACTTCCCCTTCGAGCGATGCCGGTACCGAAATAGCAGGGAAGCAATCACCTGCTCCGAAGTCATGATCGGTAACTGGGGTAGAGTTTGCTGCTGAACCGACGAAGCAGGAGCCGGGTGAGACTCTTGAACATCAACATCCATATCCATGCCTGCTTCCAACGCGACGAATGGATCAGAATGCAAAGGGGTAACGTCCAGCCATTGCGGATTCATCTCGTTGAATATCAGATAAGACCGCAGGCGGCTCATCAGAAGTGACTCCTGTGCGTCAAGCACAGATACAGGCAGGGACCCGATATCGATATCAGTATCAACATCCATCGACCCCGGAGCATTCATAACAAGACACCTTGAGGCCTCAGAAAAGTCCCGCTGGAGACGCAGCCAGGCGATACTGCGGTAGATAGTGCACAAATACCGCAGATCAGCGGCAGCTTTTTTTGAGGCCTTGCCTTTCCTCTGGGGATGTGAAGAAATAGCTAAGGAATGGAAGGAGGAGCCAGGTGAAGATGTTGATGAAGACGTCGAAGGGCAGGAAATGCTCGCTTTCCGAGCGCGTTTCCGGGGAGGCGTAGATGGCACTTGATCCGGCTCAGACTCGGCTTGCGAGGAGCACGGATCTGTGCATGGCTGTACCGGTCTCGCGGTGGAGCGCTTCCTGCGGAGTAACGAGGCCTGAGAGCGTACTCGTGTGCGTGGTGGGAAGGCCGCAGAACTTGAATTCGAGGGTGGGGATGAGGATGACGTAGGTATTGAAATGGGTTCTGAAGGGAAGGGAGTGGTGGTGGGTGCGGAAGGAAAGGGAATAGAGCTGAATGAATCCGAGCTGCCGTGTGCAGAAACCGATACACTTGTGAGCGAAAGAGTACATGTCGGAGCTGCCTTTTGTGCGAGAACAGCACACTTTCGTTTCGAACCCTCGGACGACGAGCGGAAGCGATTTGTTGAGTTGAAGAGAGGTAGGAGATTCGTCATAACTGCAGATACAGGGGTCAGTAATCGTCGAGAGTAGTGGACAGCGCTTGAGCACACGGCAGGGATTTAGAAAGTCGAAAAAGGCACGTTGCCCCTATATATCCCTTGGGGGTCCAGTCACATGACCAACCCCGCGTTCTCCCCCAATCGACGCGTTTCTCACGTGCACATGCCCTTTGTCCTTCCGACATTGTTCTTAGACCGTCGCACTGCGACAAAACAACCAAAACAACGACACGTCGATGCACAATGTTGCTACGGCCGCCCCTGGCGCTCAACACTCGAACGACAATCTAATTCACCCACGACTTGCCATGATAAGCTTTTCAACCTTCCACCTGGTACATAATCTTGGCTCCAACGTTCTCTCGGATTCCGGACCCAGAGTCCCACACCCCGCTGCCTTTCACTTGCCCCACTTGTTTGAACGGCTCTTACTTTATTATCTTTGCTCGTCCAGCTGACCTCTGCTGCCTCGAGGCAACTCAACACATCATACGTCGCCACACGATCACCGTCCACAAATATAGAACCTACCTCGCCACAGGAGGCTGCCATTGGTTTAAGGTTAACTCTCGCTCAGAGAGACTCATCCCTGTGCCTTTCCAAAGCTCGGTGATCATAGCCGTACCTGGCATGTCCTGCTCAACTTGAAGGATTTCCTTGTATCTTGGCGCCGAGTATTAAGGGATGAATGTAGGAGCTGCGATACTCAATAGCTCCATCAAAGACGCCCAAAACGGCACGCAAATACCGAGTGAGATAATACACAATAGGAGCTTTGGTCTTGACCGGCAGCAAAGAGACTTTTCAAACCCCCTCCCAGTCTGGTTAGTGGCGTCATGTCACTTTGTTCTCTGATAGTCGAGGTATACTGCAGCATGGTTAAGAAGGTGCATCGTATGGCTTATCGCGAGGAACGGGGCTTTAGAGGTGAAGGTGCACTTCCTTCCAATCATTTCAGCGGTTTCGGAGCAGAAGCGTGAGGCTATTGCGGTCTATCCAAGAAGAGCTCTCTCCACATTTATTCGACTACTATTGAAGTCGCCTCCGAGGATATCATGACTCCGCATCTTAACCATACGGCATTTGTGGTTCTGATTCATCTGCAAGGGGGCTCACGTTATTATGACTTAGATTGTTAAGACTAACCATCAATTTGTTTTTTCAGAGAACGGCACTATCAGATTCCAGAAAGGATAGATAGTCCAAGCAGTGATCGGCGGAAGTTCCACTTGTGGAGTCTTGACTAGCTTGACTGATCGGAGTGTCCTCCATGTGTTAAAATAGCGACAGAGGACAGAGGGACCCCATAGTGGGAGGTGACGACAATGTATCGGCCCGTGACAAGCTACTGAGCACACGAAACGCCGTCGCCTCGTGCAATGCACATGTTAGTGAAACTACATTACATTGCATCCTAGCGTTCTGCTATGGGGATTTCCTCTTGCTCGCTTCCTTCCCAAGTTCCCTTGGTCCGCCGAGGTCGTATCAAGTCTCGTATGAACAGTACATTCTCCGGTGACGCAAAACTATAGTCCACCAGACCTTAGCTATGCTCCATTCCAGTGATCCGGAATAATCGTACTCCCCTAAAATCCAAGCAACAAAACGTATAGTAGATTCATCTTGGTACGTATTTTCGCGCACACAGAACACACAGATGGGCACGAACATGCTCAGGATTCACTCAACAATATCTTAAAGGTAAATGGAGACCCCTTTGGAGGTCGGACAGAGATACGCCTGGTTCAAGGCGCGTGGAGCGCAAGTTCACAGAAGACGCCGTTGTCTCGAAGAGATCCCGATATAAGTCCCCGATGCGAACCTACGAGATTCTTCGCTTTTGACCTTAAGAGCGAAAGTTTTCCCCCTTTATATGATGAAACCGGGGTAACAGGAGGTATATTTCAGCCCTCGAGTGTATGGATAACGTTTCCATCTGTATTCTAGTCGCAATTTAACAATTGTTGTCCATGTTTGTCAAAAATAACCCCCTAAGATGCAACACTTCGAATGAGACATTACGCATGTATTCGTAATGCGGCCACTAATGCATAGGCTATATTTCTGAGAATACCCAGGATCGCTTCACAGATAGATTATAATAACTCAACCAACTTCAGAGGGGAGACGACCGTAATCAAATTGGCAAAAGCAACGCAACATTCCATTTCGATATAGTACAGCATCAGAATCAACGACAACAACATGGTAGTACATCGGTATTCAACGCCTATTGCCACAAAGGACGAAGCCAGTGGAGGTACGAGCACCAGTATGGGTCATACAACCTATACATTGTTCAAAACACCAATGAGTCAGCTATTTGTACGGCTGGGTGACTGGAGACAACCTACCGCAGAAGGTGTTCGTACCACGAAGATAAACGACTCTGTCGGCGCCTGGACGACCACCACGGTATGGTGCTCCTGTCTGCAAGGGATACTCGACCCAGTCTCCCCTCTGTCCACTACAGAACGGAAAAGCGAGACGCTCCCCGTTATTGAAGAGATGAGGGTAGGGACCCCTGGACAATGCTTCGTTAGTATTCCATATCCAGTTCAATACGGTTCAAGTACTTGGTCTCCGTGGGGGATGGGTTAACTGAATTACCCACGCTTACAGCGGTCGTAATGTGGGCATTGGCATAGGTTGCAGCTAGGGCAAGTGAAACATTTAGCGTCCTAGTGGGAATGACGGAGGACAAAGCAACCCACTGCCACAAGTGCACGAATACCCAAGAACTTGGGCAGTAGCCAGAAGTACGACAGCGAAGAACTTTAACATTGCAGTTGGAGCAGGCTCACACAGAGAACGAATGAAGAATACTTTCGCTTTTATGTCAAAAACAGAGCGCCTACGGGACAAGTTCCTGGTTAAAAACAAGGCGAAAAAGACGGACGAATTTCGTTTTTCTCGCACTATAAGCAGTCCGTAAGAAGCCGACGCAGTGCGAGCAGGAGCAGTCTAATGGCCAGATCTTTAGCACGAAGCTGTAATAGCTGAGTTTAGTTGATTCAGCCCTGATCCTTCGATATGCATTGCCATATACAAAGTGGGCGATTTCTATGGCTCATTTATATTAGGTTTGGACCTTCAGATGGTTGACAAGCCAGAAGACAGTGAGTTCCCCTAGGTTGATCAGATGATAAGACAAAGGTGTGCAAGTCCGGGGGTGTGAGTCTTCCTAGAAATTCGGGTTGCCAACGACGTCGTAGAAGTTATAGGTCCTAGCTGTGTTCAAGAGATGGGTCTAATCAAGACGAGCTGCCTGAGTCAGCTAAGAAGGGGTCGACGTCGAAGCAAGACCATGACCATTGGGTTTACATTCCTACCTTTTCGGGGTAGGCAGCTTGTTTTTGGCATCAGCCGTGGCTTTAAAAAGGGACTCCGAGTTCGAAAAGGAAGTTCACATACTTCAGTGAAAGACAGTCTGATGCTGATTAATGATTAACGATTGCCGAACCCAGACTTGCTCTACTCGTAGGGATCTTGAGCGGAAGGCCACGTTGATTCTGATGAACTAAGCTCCTGCCAGTCGGTAGCTAAGGCAAGTCTGTTCTTTGGCAGTCAGCGTTGGCTGAAACCACCTTGCTGCAGGCAGGCGGGTAGTAACTGCCCTCAGGCTTCAGAGCAATTGCCGAGCATAGGCCCTCACTAACGCACCAGTGTCTGACCGAATTGGAATGTAGGGATCCCATCATAGTTGCTTCCTTTCTTGCTAGCTTTTCTTGCTAGCTTAAGAACTTTTTCGTCCCATGTATTGCAGGGTGGAGTCCTGATGTTGATCTACTTGTGTTTCGGACTACCCCAAACCATCTCAGACCATTCAAATGGACAGGAAGAGTATAATCAACAAAGAAGCTAAAAGCGATGCTGGATTTGTCCATCAGGATGGAAAAACTGCATGGTATTCAATTCCAATAGGGTGCGACGTCAAATCAAAGACAACATAACAGTACACTGGGGGATACTAATATTCAAGGGTTAAAATTACTACAAGCGACAAACTCGTAGGAGGTAGAAGCACCGGTATGAGTCATGCAACCTGTGTGTGATTCAAAACCCTGTGGGTCAGCGGCTTAGGGGCCACAAGGTGGAGGCATCTCACCGCAGATGGACCCATCAACGAGGTAAACGATCCTGTCCGGGCCTGGCGCACCACTGGCATACACTCCTGGAGTCTTCAAGGGGTACTCAACATAGTTAGTTCCGCTGCAAAATGGGAGACGAACACCCTCCCTGTTGTTGAAGAGGTGAGGGTATTCGCCCCTAGACAAAGATTCAATGCGACTGTCATTTCAGCTCGACTTGGTCCTATACCTGGTCGTAGTAGGGGTGGGGATCTTGGAAATCGCCCGGTCCACAGCAGAGGTAATGTCCGGGTGCCGATAAGTATTAGCTGGGGCGAGTAAGCCATTGAGCTTCGCACAAAGAAGTGTCAGGGTAGAAACCACCCACTGGCACAAATGCACGAGTATCCAAAGGCTGGCGACGTAGCTAGCAATATGATCGCGACAACCTTCAACATTGTAGCGGAAAGAGGCTCTTCGGAGAATTGCCAGGTATGCTCTTGTTCATGTATGAATCCAAGAGCGTCCGTGGCTAATCCATAGGTGGATTAAGCGGAAGAAGGGGCGGGTCTCACTTCTTTCGTGCCATAGGAAGATATCAGGGTGGATTCTGAAGCAAACTAACCGCGGATTCTGGGCATGAAGCTGGAGTATACTGGAGGGTCTGTATTTAGCACCTCCAACTTCCATCCTTCGGCACAGTTTGTCGTTGACGAGATTGATGAGTTCCGTGGCCCGTTTGTATCAGGCTTGAGGACC
The DNA here is from genome assembly GCA_018524725.1 of Podaxis mareebaensis. Taxonomy (NCBI): domain Eukaryota; kingdom Fungi; phylum Basidiomycota; class Agaricomycetes; order Agaricales; family Agaricaceae; genus Podaxis; species Podaxis mareebaensis. Next base: position 93,734 of record JAEUWP010000333.1, on the reverse strand, counting down.
CTAGGGTTGCGAGGCCAGAAGCAGCAGTTTTCCCGGGATCAAACCAGGAGGCGAGTAGGTGGTGATAAGAAACGTGCATAGAAGTTCTTTTAGGGAGCCAAACGCAAATACACACTGAGTCTCGAGCGTGCCTTCTTAGAGCACCTAGACTGAGGTATAGTGGACGGATGGCAAGTGCATGGAGCGTGAGATAAAAAGCTGTGAGTACTTTGTAATGGAGAGGTTCCCAGATGGCCCCCCCCAAGAAGTGACGCCATATTCGACCTTAGTGGGTGAGAAAAGAAAAGCAAGGCGTTCTATGCCAATATTATACACTCGCCAGGACGCTGGGCTGCAAAAGGGTGGAAACGAAATTGAGATAAAGTTATGGAAGTATACCTGCACGAATGATGCGTAAGGGTCATTCAGATACCTTTATGACGTATGGTAAGCTGATTAGCGGAAATGGAATGAACAGAAATCGACGATTGACGTGTCACCTGTCCATAGCCACGTCAGCACCCCCATAACTCAAGACCACATCATTATAGTACGTTGGAAGACGTCATTAGCGTTCACTCCCCATTAGTATAACCGACACAGGTGTCGTGAGTGACGCAACCTAGATCCAGGTTCTCATAGGCTTGGTGGTCTATGAAACCAACAGGGCCAAGAGTAAACACACTTGAATATAGAGGAAAAAGATCCTATCTTCATTTGGGGATTCATTAGGCATACGCAGCCTGGGAGCCGCTTGCCCCGAGGGATGTTCAACGTAGTCGGAGCACCCTAGCAAAAGACAAATCTACTTCTTGTTAACAGGAGGTTGAGGGTAAGGGCCGCTGCACGAACGTCCAGTGTAGCCCCCTTTCAGCTGAAAAGGACCCATGTACCCGGGTCACTGAGGGTTTGGGCTCATCGGGAAACCCTTACTTACCGAGCCCGGAAACCCCAAGTCTCAGCAAAGATAAGTGATATATTCAGCTTCGTTCATAGACGATCCGGGGAAAGAAGATCACTCGCTATCGCAGGCGCAAAGCTGTCAGAAGCCCTTTGTCACTGCGCGTTCCTTACACTGGAATCAACTGTGGATAAACGGCTAATCAGATGGCGCGATAGCACGATGTAACTAGGTGTTGGGTGCAGGGCTGAAGGACTTTCCTGCGGCAGCACAAACGAGAGTTTAGTTGCACTCTAGTCGTATGTAAGAATTCACTCACTGTAGTAGGGGAATACTGACTCCGTATTCGCTCTTCAACCAGTCCCAGCTTCGAAAACCCTCAGATGCGTATAAATCTCACCCGACTTTCCTTTTTCTTTATCCTCAGTTCCATATCTCCATCGATTTGTCTTATTCTCACTCCGTTCCGGCCTCCGGACGCACGCGTTCGGCTACAAAGCTCGCCGGTTGACGGACACAACCACGCTCGCACCATTTTCGTCGTAAGACGCCCGATCCCTCTTCACTGGACGGCGTCACAATACCGCCCTCTGCGAGCAGCCAAATAGTCTGCCATACTCCTCATGATTTTACTGAATACCATTTATTCGTGGTTCATATTGTAGGAGCAGTCGCAAAGATAGTCTCATGTTCGGAAGAAAATACACCTTATATCCACCCTACTTACTTTATAAGTTGCTCTCCGTGCTCTTGTAGAGCCTCAATCCTTCTCGATCCACCAGCAGTCTTACGCCCTATTAAGTATAACATGACGGAAGTGCCGTATAATGCAATCCATGCACCCTCGTGTGTTGGGCGATTCAGAGCCACACCGCATCATTTCCTGTCGGGTTCATCATTATATCTTCGTAATACCGAGTAAATATACGTTGCTTCAAAATAGTCAGGGAAAGAGCGTAGCTATGAGGCTTGTCAACGCAGCCCTATTGAACGAGATAAGATCTTTGTTTTGCAGTTGGAAAATCAGGTGGTCTTTGACAGGGTTCACAATACTCATTATGTGGGGGACTCGTTTGAAAATTGCGGTGGATTGTTGCGGATTTGAGAGCATGTAACCTTTGAGCTCATGAAAACCGCCACATGATTCTCACGGTCTCTTTCGGCACCGGTCACCCTGCTATGTACCCGTTTCCGTCCTGCCTCAGGTTCCTCATTTGGAGCCCGGCCAGCGGAAATAACAATCGAACAATCTGTGCAAACCGCACTGGCTAAGTTGCCGAAACCCAGGTACCCTTACCTCCTTCCAGTCTCCCGACTCTGGAAGACGTGTTAGGTATAGTTGGAAAAATTGTAAGTCCACATTTGACACACCTCCGATATCGCACTTTCACAAGCGAGCGTGCCGAGTGGCGAAAGTTTGTCCGAATCCCTCACGAGAATCTGTTCCCCACAAACAACGCCTTCCAATCGCACTCGAGAGCATCGAGATGTCACCTAGACTTCTTTGATAACAAAGGTCACGCCGCCGTGCCCTTGATGGTGGTTCCCTTACTCTCGATGGCAGCCGCACGCATTACAGCTGTGAAAGCCTGATCGTACTTGGAGATCCAGGCCGTTCCTTCCGAGAGAAGATAACGGCATCGCAAAGCCGCCAAAAATGGAAGCAATTTGCCTCCTTCGAAGGGGACAAAATACTATAAAGCCACTGGAAAGAGGCTCTTCCAGCCAAAAAAATGCTCAAGCGACCATTCCTTCAATCTATCGTCCTCCTCGTGGTCCCGTCCGTCCTGGGCAAGATATATACAAGCGTTGACGAACTGCCGTCCACCAACTATGACTTTATAGTTGTTGGTGGTCAGTTTCTCTTTGTGCATGCCTTTAACCCAACGTGATGACTGGCGATACCGCAGGTGGTACAGCGGGTCCTGTAGTCGCGAACCGGCTGACGGAGAACCCGCGATTCAATGTGCTGGTCGTGGAGGCGGGGCCAAGGTGATTTCATTTCTAAACGCTCTTTTTTGTTAGCTCAACACTTTGCAGTAATGAGGGTGCTCTAGAGACCGAAGTACCTGGCCTCATGCTCCAGGTTCAGTCGAGTGGCTACGACTGGAATTATACAACAGTCCCTCAGCCAACTATGGGTTATCGTGTTCTGCGATATCCCAGAGGTTTCATCCTTGGTGGTTGCAGCTCCCACAGTATGTCCTCGATTCTTCCCTTCTTCTAAAACTCAATCTCGGTTAGATTCTATGTTCTGGTCTCGTGGCTCTTCTGACGATTGGGACCGCTGGGCACGTGTTTCAAAGGATCCAAGTTGGTCTTGGAAGAACGTCTTTTCTCTCATGATCAAGGTATAATTGCATCATTACACCTGAACTGCAGATTGCTCATTGTCAAATAAGAATGAACGTTGGACAGATCCTGCCGACCGGCATAACCAGACCGGTGAATTCGACCCTTTTCTCCACGGGTTCCGTGGCATGGTTGGGGTATCTACCCCTGGTTTTCCGACAAAAATTGATTCGCGTGTGCTTCAAACAACCAAAGAACTGGAGGAATTTCCATTCCTTCTAGATATCAACGGGGGTCGCCCAATTGGTCTGGGTTCGTATTTCTCTCCTTTTCCTATGTCGCCTTTCTCATCGGAGTAACCACTAGGCTGGTATCAAGGCAGCGTCAACCGCGGTGTCAGAAGCAGCGCCGCCACAGCATACTTCGCTCCGCAGTTTTTGAATCGCACAAACCTCCATGTACTTGTCAACACCAGAGTAACTCGTGTACTTCCGACGATCCAAAATACCAAGATTTTCAGAACAATAGAACTGGGTAATGATAATCGTGAGTTTGCACTGTTATGCAGTGGTCCTCCTTGGAAAGTCATCTTCGTTGTAGACACGCTTCGCCAGCTCACGGCAAAAAAGGAAGTAATCCTCTCAGCGGGAGCGATTAATTCTCCTAACATCCTCCTCCACTCGGGCATTGGCGACCCTGCCGAACTTCAGGATCTTGGAATTCCGGCTCTTCACTCGCTACCTAGTGTGGGCAAAAACCTGACGGATCAGCCTTACGTTTCCGTCGTTTGGACTGTAAACTCGACCGCAGCTCCGTATGTTTCATCCTCTCGCCTTGGCCAAGCCATGTTTGTGACCTTGTAATCGGCCAGGATCGACCCCGCCGCAGCTCTTAAAGAATGGAATCAGACTCACACTGGCCCCTTCACAATGAGTCCCACTGCTTCTAACCACATTGCGTTCCTTCGACTCCCCGATGACTCTCCGATATTCAAAACAAATTTGGACCCTGCCGCCGGTCCAAATACGCCCCATATGGAACTTGCTCCACTTGTGAGTCCCTGTTTGAGCCCTGGATAGCTGGCTTTTAATATTGCTATCTTAGGACAATGGGGGGTTAAGACAAACAGCTAATGGATCATTTGTCAGCATTGGGATCACGTTCCTTACACCCACATCCCGTGAGACTCGCCCGATGGCCCAACACAAGTGACCAAGAACTGACCCTCATTCCCTCACTAGGTGGATCTGTAACCATAAACAGCTCCAATCCTTTTGATCCCCCTCGCATTGATCCCAACCTGCTTGCATCAGAATTCGACATTTTCACCTATCGCGAGAGTGTTAGGGCTTCCCAGCGTTTTTTCGCCGCACCAGCATGGAAGGATTACATTATTGGACCTTTCCAACCCCCAGCCAATGCTATATCTGATGAGGATATTGATGCGTACCTTCGTTCTAGTTCCATTGCGTCTTCCCATGCCTGTGGGACTTGCGCAATGTCCGCCAAGGACGCGGGATACGGCGTTGTTAATCCCGACCTTCACGTCAAAGGTGTCAAGGGTCTGAGAGTCGTTGATGCTTCTATTATGGTACGTAGTGGGTCGCCATTCGCGCGAATATATTGACTGATATAACATGAACAGCCCTATGTTCCAGCCGGACACACCCAAGTCCCTGTATATGTCATCGCGGAGAAAGCGGCAGAAATGATCAGGACGGCTTGGAGTTGAGCGTAAGCCCCTATAAAATCGCTAACGTTGCGACGATATTTATAACGCCTGCCTGAGAATTTATTTTCAATGAACTTGTGGCACTTTCTGAAAGGTTTAGGATGTACGTATTCCTCTGCTCGGACAACCACTTTCGAGGAACTCTCATTAGGATGGAATAAACAATTTTCTGCTTTCTTCCCATTCGTCCACCGGATTCTTGGCTGAGGATCAATATATCATAGCTTGGACCTATACATTTGGAGTTCACCGGTACTCAGGGGTGATTAGGCGGCAAGACTGCACACAGCTCCCAGAGCTTAAGAACCTTCGCGCTCAGAAATTCATTTGCGGATGAATGTATTTATAACCAAGGAAGATTGTTTGCGCACGGCTTGTACACACGATACCCTTCTCTCCGAGTCGGTAGAAGCCCTCCAAGTTCTTGGGTTCCTGTGTGTGGCGCAGTTGTGCTCCCTTTAAATACACTTTGGCGCTGAGCGCTGTTGGACTGGACCCTGGGCTCCAAAGATGGCTGAAAGACCCTCAGAGCAATCACTTCAATGCCTTCCAACATGATTCCAGGAAGCTTGTAGAAGTCGAAGTGATCGATAGTGTTCAATAATATATGCCACAGGACAGTTGTTGTGATGAATGGGAAGTTCTTGTCGTAACTTTTGCGGACAAACAGTGGCGGCACTTCCGAAATCAGTCAGGCTACATCTCCACTTTCCTTGCAGATGTTTCCCTTCAAACTTCACTACAGTCACCTCTCTCTTAACCCATATCTCTAATAACATTACTCCCCAATAACCCATAGATTTTTCCTTCCACCAAGTTGGTACGCGGGGGTTCCACGCCCATAACCATAGCTTTACATACCCCATAACCCACAGGCTGTTCGGGCCAAAAACCCATAGCGCCCATGACATAATACATCAAAATATGACCAATGGCGCGACCTTCACGTCCGACAGAGCAGTTTCATCTATCAATAATGGTACTGAGCAGTCGAAAAAAAAAGGGGGGTCAGTGTTTTTTACGACTGCCTACCCCATGCCACTGAAGCCAGCTACACTTCTTGAAACACTGGAAAAGGGCCTACTTGTTCTTAAATACCAGGTATCATCAGCTCGGAAGACTGTTCCCGGGTCCCAACTGTCCAGATGTGAAAAAATCACAACTGCAGATGAAGAATCACTCGAAATGGATATCACTCCACCACGAACCACTCATTCCCGAGGTCAGTAGAACAGATTTTGGCGAAATTCAACCGTCAACTTTGTCTGGAGGAGGCAGAAAACCTAAAAGATACAAGTATCCTTGGCTGTTCCCCCCGAAAGATGTATAGTAAACAAGTTACCCCTTATCTTTTCGCTTATAGAAGTCTTCTTGCATAGTATAGCATGGAAATATTTTTTCTATTTTGAATGAATTTATTTGGCGCTAAAAACTGACCTCTTTGATAACCTATACTCTGTCGCAACCCATAGCTCAACCCTTCCACCGAGGGCTATGGGTTAAGAGAGAGGCAACTGTAACACTGTAGGTCGCCGAGAAACCTCAACCTCCTAGAAGTCGTGCGAAAGTGAATAGGAACCAATTTGGAAATTGGCCGCCTCTATTCAGGTATATTACTATGGGCTGCCCGTAGTTCGAACGTGCCCGAACTTCGAACGGTCACGTCAGTCACTTGACTCACTTGTTTCTCAGGCGATAAATTCAAAGCCCGTCTGATGGATGACAGCATTCTATTAGACCATCAGGGTAAGTACTTACCACAGAACTCCATCAAAATTTTTGATCTCCGACGCGGCCTCCTTCGGCTAGCGTGACTTTGAGTGACTTTCAGACCTCTCAATGCTCTTCTCAACCACTCGGAAAAATAGAAAATAAATGCTCGCATAATGTTTTGGATGGTTATAAGATGCACCTTTCCCAATTTTATGCAGGAAGAAGTGGAACTCGGTGAGATACAAATGCTCATTCGAAGTTCGGGCACGTTCGAACTACGGGCAGCCCATAGTACCCCCTAGTTTACACCGTTCACGGTTGTCCCTTACAGTTTACGAACAGTCTGATTCGAACGTCGCCTGAGCTAGGTGGAAGTTAGGAACCATTAATTATATTGTAATACCACGTAACAGATAACGTCGCATCACATGCTATGGTCGAGCAGCCCAGCGGAGGGATAAAATGCTCCATCGAAGGTTCGAACCCTCGCCAGGAACGACCTCCAACATTCAAATCGATTCATAACCAACGCGGCAGAAAATTCGAATCTCTTCTTGCCATATGCAATTCGTTACCAAATTGCCGAACCTTCAGCAAGATACGCTTGCCTCACGGAAATGATGAGGCGTAAGGAATTATACGTACTCATTTGCCGACCAACCTTGGTTAGACCTCAGTGGTTACTGTCAGTTCCTTCACTAGCGAATAATTTCCTTCCTGAGGTTCCTCCGTCCACCTGCCACCCCTCAATCGCTGCAGTCTAGTGTCCGCAGTTTGCTTCTATCGCTACCATTAGATGGGAGCTATCTTACCCCTAAAGTGTGACTGAGTTCTACTGGCTTATTCGAGCAGAAAAAAATGTATGATTGCATAGTCATCGTGACTCAACCGAGCTGATTAGGTACTTATTCCCGGCAGCTACTGGGTTCCTGCGTCGTCGGCAAAATTCACGCTTATGACTGATACATGACTATTGGTAGTATGACTAGGGGTGTGGAAAAAGACATTTCTTTCACCCGTCTCATGTGGTAGTTCATTATACTCACCCTGACTCAGGGACCCCAGTTTGACCAGTTCTATTCATCGAAGCCGGGGAAAGTGAGTTATTATTGCTCCGCCTTAAAGGCAGAGTATAACATTCCGGAACGATATCCAGGTAGTCAAGGGGCGATTGCGGTCATGGGTGTGGTATTTGACTCTTAACCGCGCCAAAATCGATATCCTCCTGCCTCGTCTCCTACCACATTGATAATCCCAGGTTTTCATCCAAGGTCACCGTCTACATCCCATTGATTCGAGGATGACAGTATCAGAGGAGACACCACTATTGCACAACGATCATGATGACGTCGATGAAGCCACGAGCAAGCATGAACTGATCTATGCACGATTCTCCCCTCGCCAGAAGAGGGGGTTGGTGGCCATCGTTTCATGGTGTGGATTGATGCCTCGTGGGTTCTCCAAGCTCCAATTTTACTTTATCTGCTAACAAACGTTATTTTAGTATTTGTATCTGCCACGATTTATCCATCCATTCCCGAAATGGTCAGGGATTTTAACTCGACCCCCCAAGTGATTGGGTATGCCCGTGTTTTCCATGCTGCGTCATTCATCTCTCCCACTCAAGTGCACCGGCTCGTAGGTTGGCTGTCAGTATATCAGTCCTTTCAATGTCCATTGGGGCGTTGACGGCCGCCTCATACTCTACCTTTTGTAGGCTGCACTCCTTACTTTGCTATCATTCTAAAGTTGATTTGAATGCTCAGATGGTCGCAGACCGATCTATCTCTGTGCACTCCCACTCCTCATCTTTGGGTCCGTCGGGGTCAGCCTCTCCAGGTCTGTTAAGGAACTTTTCTTCTTCCGCTTTTTCCAAGCCGCTGGTTCCTCTCCCGGTTTCTCCATCGGCGCAGGTGTCATTGGTGATATATATAAGTTGGAGGAGAGGGGAACTGCGATGGGCATTTTCCTTGCAGTACGGGCTAACACTCCACGAATCATCCTTAAGAAACTCACAGCCGCATGCGTAGGCAGTCTTACTGGGACCTTCATTAGCGCCCGTCGCCGGAGGTGAATCAAATTAACAAGCTTTTCTAGACATGCATTGACATCGACTTCAATGAATTCAGGTCTAGCAGCGGAATATGCCTCCTGGAGACACATGCAATTTATCATTGGCGTGTTTGGCCTTATTGCATTTGGGATTATATGGTCCTGTTTCCCGGAGACAAGCCATCCAGGTGTGCGGGGTATCGATAAATTGCGTCGGCAAGCCGAAGGTGGGGTCAGGGTGCAGTGGACTCAGTATTTCGTGAATCCACTATCGCCATTAGGCTTGTTGAGAGCGCCGAACGTTTTGGCTGTGGTGAGCAGTTTGAGGTCACCTACGTGAAGTTTTACGGTGACGCTGATATGAGAAACGGGCGCAGACGATGGCATGTTTCACGATCGTATTGACGTTCTTTGGTGAGCGGATTAAGGCCGCGGCATGTATGTTGTCACTGACTATTGGGGGTGTGGCGTAGTCTTGATGGTACCCATTGCCTACACGATTGTAAGGCACCTGAGATTTTCTGAGCCGAACAGCATTAACGCTTCTCCCGAGTCAGGGGTCCAAGTACAATATCAGGAACGATGCGCTCCTCGGAGCGTGTGCTATCCCGGGAGGTATCGGTGAAATGCGTGAGCCGTCATGTTATACCACGACTTTCGGCTCCTCACCTGCTTCTTATCTAGTGGGTGCGCCGCTATCGGGACGCCTCTCCGACAGGATAGTGGTTCAGTGGCGAAGGGCAAGAGGCGGGGTATGGTACCCTGAAGATCGACTTCGCGCAGCGATCAGTGGGGCTCTGTTCTTTGTGCCACTCTCAATGCTCTTGACTGGTTTTATAACGGAGTACATTGGTGGACCAATCGGGTTGACTCTTGTCTTTATGTGTTTGTTTGTTAATGGGTTCGGGGTGGGTTTTCAACGTCATCGGCCTCTTCGGGTAATGTGGTGGATAACCGAGCTATTCCAGTTAGAGCTAGTGTTGAGTCCTGCTGCTGCGTATGTCGTTGATGTGTTACACTCCCGCAGCGCTGAGGCTGTGGCCGCAAATAAGTGAGTACGCTGTTTATCCCATTCCGCAGATGATCCGGCTTAGGGTCATCAGATCTGTGGAATGACTAGTTGACGTGTCTTCTGTTCCCCACCAGCGGCTTCCGATCGGTGATACTCTCTTTTGCTATCGCGGGCATCATGCCGATGATAGATACCTATGGAGTAGTGGTGACTAACGCTACTTCGGCGGTGTTGGCCTGGTTCGGATTCGGGCAAGTGACTGTGCCCTTCTTCTGACGCTCTCGTGACCTAACGCTGCATACAGGCTGCTGTGGCTGACGATTCGGTACGGAGAGTCCATGAGGGCCTGGTGTGATATTGGGTTTTCTACGGCTGAGACCAACTGACTGAGCGATGTTCGAGAACCCGCGCACCGGTTGGAAGGGTTCAAGTGTGTTGTGCTTCGGGCCAAAAATAGGTTGTAGTGCTACACTTCGATAAAGTGCTCATCACAGAGCTGTTGAGATAGATCGGTAGAAAAAGCTTGGTTTAATCGTGGAGTGACTCGTACAATTAATAACCAGAAATGGCGACTATTAATACTTGAACATGCTGTTGAGAGACCGTTTTATTACCGTTTCATTAAGCACGTCATGCTTGGATGGAAGAGGTTGACGTTGAGAGGTGGATTTCCCAGGCGGATTTTCTTACCTCTGAGTTTTGAAGCACCTCTGCCGCAAGGTGAACTTGGGACAGGGATGGAGGCTTTCATACAATGTGTCTTCACACACACGTCACCCTAAAGCGTTGAACCACGCCGAGATGAACTTAAGAACCATGATAACCCTGACCCTGAAGGACGGCCATGCTTCCGGGCGTTTATCTGATGACTCTTGAAGGAGGTGGATGTTTAGGGTGAGCACGGTTGCTTGTCTTCCGGCTTCACTGCCATGGTACAAAACTCAATCGGTGAATGTCTTTGCGTAGAGATATTGAATAGTTCGTCCGGTGTTGGAATCGGACAGTTGGTGGTTGGGTTGCCAATGAAGAGCATGCTGATTGAGCTAAGTGCTTCTGAAGGGTACTCTGGGGTCATTTATGGCGACGACAGGGTTCATGTTCTCCGGGGCTTACGTCCGAGAATAAGCAAGTACAAGGCAATGACAAGGATCTGATAGAAGGTGAGCACGAGTCTGCCTCGAGGCAACCCCTGTCACGGGGAAGCTGTTCTGCTTACCTAATCAGATCGCAAGCACCGACATGGACTCTCAGAGTCTTCACACAAGTCCGAACCACTCCCCACACACAATCTCTCCCGCTACAATGGTCCCAAACTAGTTTTACTTTCGTAGGTTCTATGTCTTATAGGCTGCAAAGATCACTCTAACCTCATGACAGGCTTGAGCATTCAACATGGCTCACGAGGATACCATGATCCCCACCACCGAGCACACACGTTTTCGCCGGAAATCAACATCATCAGAACAATCTCTCACTCGAGTCTTGTCGCCGTTTCACGCACCTTCCGCGGACGCTCACTCTCTTCCCTCTCCACTCCTCAGCCATTATTCCTGCATCTTGCCCGGCCCTGATATCTTCAACTCAAAGTCAGGACAAACTAATCACATTCGGACGAACACCACCTACTCGCCCCCAACCTTGATTGATTCTCACCTCCGGAGCAATACTCTTCTGCCTCCCCTGACCTTGCTGGACCCCGTTCAATCGTCATTTTTCCCTATAAGCATCAAAACACCTTTTTTCGGAGGGACTCTAGATTCGCCCCTGGTCATGTCTCGCGAGGCCTTCAAGCTAGCTGCGCCTCCTTCGCCTCCTCCCACTCATCCCATCTCGACCTCGTCTCTTCCAGAGGTCGATACAGTCTCGCCCTCCGACGGGGCACATGACTTGCTTGATCAAGAGGAAGCTTCTGACTTTCGATCGCCGCATTTTGATGCTCTCACTCCGAGTAGCCAAAGCAGCTGTAGTACCCTGCAGTCGCCCCCTCCTCTGTCGCCCGTATCTCCAGAGTCACCTGAATGGTTTCCTCCCAACTTCACATTTCCAGCTATTCGCCTCGCCTCATCACAGTTTGGGAATGGCTTGCTCCACAGCAGCATTGATGCCTTGCACAATCACTTCGGCGACTCAGATGGTGACTTTCTTCACGATCGGCGCCTGGATACCCATGAACCCACGTCACCCAAGCATCCTGCTCCATCATTGTTGAGTACTCAACTTCCGGAATATTGCAACCGACGTGGGCATTCGATCTTCTCGTCAACGATTTGCGAATCTCCTAGACCTATCCTACAACATCTGGAATTCGAAGATTCGCCGTTCCCCCTTCTCCCATTTTTTTCGCCCAGCCTTGACGCTGACTCGGATGGCAGTGTAGAACAAATCCAAGCGCCCGGGGCCGACGAACGCGAGGCTTTCCAAATGCAACAGCAAAAAGAACCGGAAGACCCAACAGACGGTCCCACGTATGCCCACGCCGCGTTCCCTTACACCAATTCCCCTTCAATACGAGGTAGCAGTCTACCAGAACTTGACGACCTCGGTGAAATGGACCTCGATTTCCCCGACTTTCTCGACAAACCCCCTTCTTCCCCTTCCCGTCGCTCTTACTCCGCCCTACCCGATGACGACCAAGCACAAGATGATTCCCCATCGACATGCCCAGTATCCGACAGAGATACGTCCACTGATACCCTTATGCTCTCACCCGAATCTCCAAGTCTAACCCTGCTAGCATTACCTGGTGCCGATGCTGACGAAAATCTGATATCGCTCGACCCGGCATCGACAAAGCCACCCTCTAACAACAGTTCTCTCAAGTACGCTAACCCCCTCCTGGTCCTTGACGATGATCCCCCACCTCAACAGGACTTAATCCAGCGCTCACCGAGTCCTGAGCCATGCACGATGTTGGATATAAACCTTTTGACGCCGCAGATACCAGAGTGCGAAACTGAGTTGAAGAAAGTTTGTGGGCTGTTAAAGAGAACGAGGGATAAGGAGAGAGCTGCAAAGCAGATGGAAAGCATCGTGGAAGAGGAGGAGAAGGTGACCAGAAGTCTGACAGGTGGCGCTGGTGGGAAGCAAGCTGTGGACGCGTGGAATAAGCTGATGGTTACTCGGAGGAAGACGAGAAAGATGAAGGAGAGGGTTAGGGAGGTAGCAACTTTGCTTAGGTTGAAACTGGCGCAACGAGGTTGGAAGATCGGGAAAGACGAGTCCGGCAATCCGACTTTGATACCTCTGTCTCCTCCAGATTCCAGAGCTTTCTCCACTATTCTTCCGTCGCTGGAGGATGAGATGAGGGTTGATCCCCAGCAGCAAAGGTCGAAGGGCGCCATGCAGAAGAAGCAGCGGATAACAAGTCCACAACAGTTGGTGGTGAAGATGATCATGGATCGGAATGAACCTAGGTATAATCCTAATTTGCGGGCTGGTATACCGCTGAATAGGAAGGCGAGTTCGCCCCTTGCGAGAAGTTCAATGTCTGCGAGTAGGGAGGAGGTTGAGAATGATCTACAGGACGCCCCGGAGGACGTCAGCGAGAAGATACCTGGTTCTCCATTTATACCTGAAGTGGCCATGGGCGAAGTGAACGAAGGCGAGGGGGGAGATTTGGATGGTTTAGATATGGATGTGGATCTGGAACCACTAGGGGTTCCGGAACGATGAGGTATGTTACCACCTTCTCTGCTCTTACTCCTGCTGAAGTTTTCATTCGCTCTGCAGTGATTCTTCATCTTCACTTGCGTAATTTTTCCATAGCGGCATGGAATTTACATGGTATCCATTCACGTTATGTATTATTAGACTCGCTCTATGGCTTACTTTTGTTTCCCCCCACGTCTGGACTTCCGTTATCCCCTATTCACAATTGAATCTGAATCCAACCAAGTCGTTTGGCCCTCCTCTGCATATTTGCTGTTTGAATTATTCGGCCCTGCGCTTTTGAACCCGCAATCCGATTCTTTTATTCATTCATTACCTTTGAAAACCCCGAACATTCTTCTACCCTTTGCTTCTGCTTTTGAGGGTGACCTACTATTTTCGAGTGTTCAGCCGCCCGGCTTTGGGTATCTCGGTTTCATTGTGATATATTGCCCCTGTCGTGTTCCTCCCATACTAAGATCATTACTTAGGACGTCTAATCTCATCTATTTGTAGTAAAATATATGCCACTTCTTCGCCTTCTTTTTCATCACTGAAAGCCCCAAATGTCATATTGGAATGTCTATTTTTGCTCACAAAGCTCAAGTTGGCATGACAGGATAAAGTTGAGTCACCTTTGGTCGACTTGACTCTTGATACCTCACGAGAGTACCCAAGCCACCCAGGTAGCTTCCCTTCAACGAAGACAATAAGTTCAGAGCGCAACAGTGAGTACTTATTGAAACGGTGATCTTCGGAAATGGAGTGGCGCCCTGGTACACCTGAGTCCTGTACTTCTGATATAATGAGAAGACTGATATATAAGCTACGACTCGTGGATACTAGCAATTCCAAGGAAAGGGCGGTACCGGATTGTCAAGCCTTTCCTTGGGTCCCCAAACATCATAATAAGGATCATCACAGTTTCTCGTATCAATTAGATGGTACATTCCACATTCACTGACTTGATGATACACCTTCTCGTGACCAAGCACAGACTCTGAGATGGAGAATTTGGGACCGACTCGGGTTGCGAAGTAAAAGTCACGGAGAAAAGGCAGTCTTGAAGCTAACAAGTCAGAGAGAACTGTCCCATCTGTATAACCGCGATAGCATGTGATATCTTCCAGCTCAGGCATAAATCTGAAAGAGGAGGTTCCCTTTGGATTTGATTCTTCATTGCCTGCCGATTCGGTCAACAAAGATAGGATTGCGTTGGTGCCATATGTCAACCGGAGCTCAGAGACACTACGAAGATATGGCAATCGGAGAATCGCCAGCATCACGTCCTCACATGTGCGGTAGCCTTCAAAGCTGAATTTCCTGAGAGAGCATGAAGATCGCACGATCATGTCAAAGAGTGCGTGTTCGGCAGCGTCATAGGGAGGATAGTCGTATTGATGAATGGCGTAGAAATCGACCAGCGAAGGCAGAACTAGGCTGTCGTAGAATGGCGTGGCAGACGTCCTGAAATGAATGAGGAGGGATTTCAAGGATGAATGCGTTATCATCGGCTCTATGGGGATGACAAGGCTATCATCATCCTTATGTTGACCAATATGGACTTCGAGAGTTCTGAGATAGGTACAGGAGGTGATAAGATCCCAAAACGTGTCAGGGGTTATCACGGCACGACAATTGATTTCTGTCAATTGCGCCGAGGGAATCCGATGCAAACGAGGTGGGTGACAATCCCAGAATACCTCGTGCAAGAGTGGGCTCTGATAGAAAATGGACCAGATTTTGCCGAGCTTGCGAGAACCGTAACGCCATATCAAGGCAGATTCCAACCGGAGGAGGTAACGAGGATCGATATCTCTGAGGGGGCGAGGATAATATTTGTAGAACTGGAACACAACTTTCTTCCATTGAGGTGAGTATTGGACCAAGGTCGATACCACTTGGTCCACCTCTTCCACCGCTTGGTTCGGCGGGAGACCGTATTCAACCATAGCTATGGTAAGCGGCCTTCGCCCAGCTCGCTCAAGCCAAGACTTAATCAACGGAATATGTCGCGGGCGGGGCGAGTAAAGAACAATGGTAGTCCAAAGAGCGGATGTGGATATCGCGACAGCGCGCCAGTACGAACAGACACGTCCAAGTATCAATGGACTGTTGCTATTTTTGGAGTTATGGCAGACCGCGGGTCTCATGGCATTGTCCCAGTATGTGGCCATATCTAGTTCCGGTTTGTCAAGGTATAGCTTGAATATATCCCCCAAGATCTCTGGAGGTAAGCGAGTTGCGGCAGCCGTCTTAGTGAGCATTGTGTGAGGATTGAACGACAAAGCGCATGGGTGGCTCGATTCAAGCGCATTCCTGACGATGGGCCTCTGGTTGTTCATCCCAAGCACGTGGAATTTGGTATAGAATTAGACGCTTTAGGCCAGGGCTGTATGAGTTTATGTTAGGTGTGGTCCAAGCACGAAAACAGGAGTGTAGACCCACATGAGGGGCCAAGCAGGAAAGCTCGGAGGGTGATAGATTTGCAGCTGTCCATGACCTCGAGGGTGATAGGTGTTATTTATCAGCAGTACCTGGAGTGAGTTGCCTTGGAACCCTTGTAGTTTCAACGCGAGAAGTTGACACAATCATACTTGTCAAGGAAACCAAATACATGAAATACGATCCGCTCCGATTGGATGAGCAGGCCCGGAAGCCCGCAGAGGCATTCGCCCGCTCCCACGAATAGACGTGAAGGAGTCTGATCGGCTTGAAGACAATACGAGTTAAGTATCAACAAGATGAAAGAACTTAAATGCCGTAAATTCTTGTTGTTCCAACAAGGCGTCATCATGGGTTGTGCGTCCAAGCGCCGGTTGCTTACGACTGGTCACCGCCGATCCCACCGTTCTACCGGGACATTTCGAGGGTCTCAATCCCAGACAGCGGACATGGCATTCACGCCTCCGATGCTTCCGCAATGCCGTCAAAACTCAACGTATGCTATTATGATGCAGTGAGACAAGTTCGTTTTATTGACACATGTGTAAATCAACAACAATACGAAAATCAACCAACAAGCGATACTCTTTCCCGTGTCGCAATCCGAGGAGGTCCGCGCATTCGGCTCAGACTATTGAGAATTCTAAACTTGTCCGTACATTACTGGTAGCTTCGGACTTGAGTTTGAGCTTGGAGCAGGACCGCCGTCCAGAGTCGAGAATAAGAGAATAAGAGAACACAGTAAGCCCAGTGCTACAGAACAGAGCACGCAAGCTTAACCACAGGAAAAGGAGAAGCGTTGCACTCCCTTCCTTTATTCTTATGGTATGCAGGTACTAGAATTCGATCATAGAAACTACGTGAGACCGGAGCTTGGGATCGAGACTGAAAGACTGCACAAGAACCCCTTGGACACATTACATCCCTCCCTCGATTGTCATTCTGAAACAGCTTCGTTTCTTCCGGTGATTTATGAGAGCGCTGAAGCTTGTCATAGAATTGATTGTATGGGCATTCCTTGGGAAAAAAATCCTCTTATCGTCAGAAGTGTGAATGAGGTGTAACATGCTAACTAAAACAAGTAGTGTAGAGCCACGTAGGGGCAAAAGGGCTTAGTACAGACTCCTAAATGCTCCCTTCCATATTAAACTTCATGCTCAGTACATTAAAGACGAAAAAATGGAGATTAAAACGGCGGCCGTGGCAGCAATGTACGGTAGAGGGCATACCAGAATCGTCAGAAACGTTCGGAGCCGAATAAGAACGCCATGACAACATTACGACAAGGGTATGCGGCCGGTGATGATAATGGCCCAAGGATGGCTACGCGGAAAGTCTTCGGTGACAGGGACAAGCGAATACCGTATTTTCGTAGAATTGTTGCGTAGCATTCAGTATTTGTCACATAAAGCTACATAACTACAACAAACTGGACATAGACTACGTGACACGCAGTCAAGTTGGGCACCATAGGGTTTGGACTTGCCCAAGGGTCTGGCCATGGAGACTTCGCGTTTAGACTGATCTTAGCGTGGAGAAAAAATAGAGTACATGAATACTACACTGTCCTACGATACCAGTGATTATTTTCTAGTTTTCAGATTTTTCGGCGCTGGAGTTAGCTTATCATTTCTGACTCAAACATGGACTTCAGGGCACGTTTTTGCCTGTCCCCCTTCACTCGGTTATCTCTGACATTCTTTATATTCCCATAAATAATACAAATATGGACGATACTGAATGCATCACCGAGCAGGGTAAAAGGGCCTGCGGGGGGGACAACCTCTCAATATTCTAATTTCTCACGTACAAAATACCTATGACTTGCGCCGATGCAGTCCCCTGGCACGGTGCTAAGACTTGCCATGCCGCATCCGTCTGGTATCTGCCCGTTTATGGGTCGCTATCACATCTGGTCCAGTTCGGTTCCGAACGTTTCTGACGATTCTGGTCACCCCCGGCCGAATGGTTAGCTTGCCCTGGTAGAAACCGTCCGATCGCGGACTTCTCTCATACACTTGCTACGCTCCAATGCCAGCAGAAGAGCATGTATAACAATAAGAGGCCAGTCACCGCTTGCCACCGTATGCAATGAGAGAACCAACCTTTGTCCCTTTAGGATGGCGCCGTTCTTAAATGTAGTACTCCGTTGATGGTTTCAATTTGTGACAAGGTGTCGAAATTGATAATTGAAAAACCAATCCCATAATCACTCAAGCGTTCAAATCACGGATCGGAAGCGAAGTCTGGTGCAATTCTGTGAGGAATTACGCGACGAGTGGCATAGGACCAGCCTCTTGCTAACAGCATTATTGGAGCCGTGTCTGTAATAACGTTTGGGTGGCGCGCTTCTGTTTGAAGTGATGTGACTGAGCATCCGGGATCCAAGATGAACATCAGACGAACTTTGGGTCTGAAACGAGGAGAATCTCCCGCCCACCTAGACCTAGGCCAAATCCCAGCCTGAATAATTTCAACATGGTGACGGTTTTGAAGTTGAAAATTGAGGGGCCGATTTGCTCACTGGGTTGATCCCTCACCGAAGCCGGTGTATATTGGCGAAGAAGCTCGGTGGAGATACCGCCACTTTCGTGGAAGAAGCGAATCCTCGCTTGCAGGCTCGTTGAGCTGGATATATTCCCCGCGAATAATTCAATGATGGTACATGATCGAGTAGTAGGGCCGGAAAAATTGGCACTTTCTTCGAGCAACATATTTGTATGGAAGTTTGACGATGTAGCATTGATGTAATATCTCACATATCAAATGGGGTATGTGTCCTGGAAACTTGAATTGTGCTGACCCTACTAGTATGCCGAGAGACGGGCAGCCCATGTGTCCCGGCTGATCCTGTATGTTTGGATGAGTATAGACATTCTAAGTATTGTGAAGACAATGACCAATGGGAAGGGAGCCAGGGCTCGAGTGAGCGCGGGAGAGATCCTAGAAGGAAAGAGAATGCCAGGGAACGCTTGGCATAATCCGGTTACACATGTATCCATTCCAGTGCTTCGAGGTGTGACCTGAGACACCCTGTTCTCCCATTAATCCCCCGGAGCGTTCACTGGTATCTCTACTTCGTTCAGGATAGACTCCTCCAGCTCGGGTTCAGAGGACCGAATAGTCCATGCAGAGTCGTAGGTATCCAATTCAACCGACAATTGTTCTGGTGGGCGAGGATAATCAGCCGTCTGGCTGTCGGTAGGTTTGTGTATTCGAAAGATCAAACGGCAACCCTGAACAGGAAGTGGCTGAGCTGAACAAGTCTTAAGCTCACGAAAAGAAGTCGACATACAAGAGTCGAGAGAATGGTGATAGACAGGCTGGAGGAAGGATATCAGAATGGTAAATGAACCCATGACGTGTCTTCAACACTCACGGGCAAAACATTTGCGGAATTATGCTTGGAGTATTGCGTGCATAGATTGCAATAAACAAGAAGATGACAGAAAGTACTAAAGAAAGGTCATTCACGGGTGTGAATACGCTGTGTAGTACGGACCTGTTGTGAGTGTCCAGGAAAATACCCCGTCTCGTCGTAGGTACTTCACTAACGTCGTTATTCTTGTTGTCCGGATTGTACGCTGTATGCTCTTGCTCCGAATAAGAGTAAGATAGACGGGTATTCCTTGAATGACTAGTTCAATCAAACTGCGAAAGGGTTAGTATTACAGTAATAAGCTGCGCGAAAAGACGCACATGAAGGCTGCGATCCCCCCAGGCCGCACGTACAGAGGTATGCATGTCGTCGTGAATTTCATGGATGGGAGAATGAGAATCCAGCCCACTGGGATCTTCAAGAATTTTACAGACAAGAGGACAACCAAGGCGACGATCACGCGTGAATCCCGATTGTACAATGCATAGACTCGTAGCATGAGGTTGATGAGCAACAATGCACTAGCCCAATTACCCATGGCTATAGTAAAGATATACCACAAGCGGCAGATGTGGGTTGGTATCAAAGGCAAGTGCTTTGCCCTCATATGGAGCACTATGATATGCGCTCTGAGGTGACATTTAGACTACGTCCGGGAAGAACACCCAGAACGTACGTATGAAGGGGAAAAGGAGAGTAACGCGTGAAGATGTATAAGATTTGTGTTGCGTTCAGGTCAAAGAACGAACGACTATATCAATGTGAGGTGCTAATGATCAAAAGCTAGACACTGATACTCACGTCCACAGGAATTCATATTCGGCTCGAAAATTGCTCGCCAGGTCCCAAAAAGAGGCTATGAGTCCGATATCTGTAATCCCAAGTCAGAGCGGCGTACTCTAAGGCGGATGATAACAAACACGATATCGTTTGTAGAGGATCCATGGTGGCAGCGGTTGATGTCAAATACGAGAGCCCTGAAGTCACCCCACCCCCCACTTCTGTACAAGTACATCTGTGCGATTCAATAACGAAGACAACGGTGGGTGCCTAACGTCAAGGTAACGGCAAACACCTCTCACGGTCGAATTTCGTCAGCTTGTCCGGACCAAACATAGAGCAAACAGACTAGGTAAGTACATGTTCCCTTGTTTAGACGAAAGCGTTGGACAGAAAAGGACATTTACAGATCATCCCCGCGTCCCTCCGATATAACAACCCCGTCTCAGGACTCGTGAAGTAGTCTGAGATATAATTTTTGCGCGTCCGCCTGGTCAGATACGTTGCATCGTTTGGTCCGGAGTTAGATCCTCCACCTCGGTCTCAGGGAGCTGGGTGGCCCACGCATCCAATTCAATAGAAGTTCCCACTGTCTGATTATTCACTGGCTGACGGATTTGAAGGATTAGATGACAACCCTGAAGAAGTAGGCAAGTCAAAGGTTCCAGGTTCGGAGAACATGGAAGCAGGGAACATACGAGAACAGAGACAAAGGTGATAAACAGACTGCAGCGCAAAGTTAGGTCATCGCGCAAGCTAAGGAGGCTGATCCCAATACTCACGGGAAGGACATATGTGGAAGTGCGCTTGGAGTATCCTGTACATAGATTGCAACAACTACAGAAAAAACGGAGAACACTGGCAGGAAATGGGACAAGAGCACCCTTCCACGCATGAAATGACACGCACATGCAGTATTCAATAAGCACAACACGCCACCACGCCGTAAATAAGCGATTAACACAGAAATTCTTCGCGCCGCGGTTGCATGCTCTATCTTAGCGCTCCGGGAAAAGGTGAGATAGACGGGGACCCCCTGAACGAAGAGCTCAATCACTCTGTTGAAGGGGTTGGGTCGCGTCACATAGCGAGGAAAGGAAGAATCTACATACACAAAGATCACAATCTCGTCCACACGCTGGTTTAGGGGTACACATGTCGTCGTGAATTGCGAAGTCGGCAGGAAGATGAACCAATAAAGCAGGACTTTGAGAAGTTTCACCGACATAAGGATAATCAGGGTGAGAATAACACGTGGGTCACGATTGCATAGCGCATAGACCCGGAGCATCAAGTTGAAGAGCAACAATCCCATTACCCAACTACTTGTGGCCATGATGAAAAGGAGCCAGCGGCGACAGATGTGAACCGGTATAACTGGTAGATGCTTCTCCCTGAGAAGTAGCACTGCGATGTTTGCCCTAAGAGGTTGATTGGCGACGGTTTAGGACTAAGGTGAGCAATGTGGACTGGTACTTGCCCGTGAATGAAAAGCGGGGAATAACGCGTGAAGATATATAAAATCTGGGCCGCATTCAAGTGGAATAGTGAATGGCTACGTCCATGTGTGAGATGACAAGGTAGCGAAGGCGGTAAATCCTCACCTCCACAGAAATTTATACTCTTGGTCCAATTTGCTGATCCAGTCCCTGATGTAGATTGCAAGGCTGATATCTAAATTATAAGGTCAAAGGAACATAATCAAAAGGTAAGAAGATTCTCAAACATGATGTTGTTTGCATAGGATTCATGGCAGTAATGGTCAGTTAAAAAATCAGAAAAACGTGTCATCCTCGAGGCTCGGTCCGCACAAATACTCTCCAGTGTAGCTCAATTGGTAGACGCCGGTAGTTGACGTTAGCTAAAGAATTTGAATGTGTCCATGTCCATGTCACGTGATTGATACTCGCTGGCCAGTAGTTGCGGTAAAAGCTGCAAGTCTGTTATCGGTCCCTCTTATGCTCGGTGGGGGATGCGTATCGTACTGGATGGTATTGGTAACTTTCCGATGGTCGGAGAGCCCCTAGTAATTTACATGGCCATGTGTTCCATCTTTTTTCGAAACATTGAAGGTAGAGATACAGCCGAAAATTGTTCAGAAAGTACCCTCTCCCATGGACGCTATCCTACACTGCTTCTCTGGCAAACCGGTCATCATCTCAGTATCCTAAAGCCGGCCGCATTCCCCACACCCCTACCACAGGCTGTCTTTTCGTCCCTGCCATCAATAGCCAACATCTTTTCACCCGGATATCAAATTGACGACAGCTATGAGAAGAGCACAACGGTCAACGGATAACCGTCAATTACCAACACCACCAACGGAAGCGAAATGCACTTACCATTGTGGGTGTTAATGTTATGGAAGCAGCAGCATGAAAGCCCTCGTAAGAGGTTGTGGGAAAAGGCAGTCGGGTCTGTCAAAGTCAAACACACTGGGCGTACTGTATATGAACACCGGACGTTATTGACTCCACAAGTCCTCCTGTATTAGCGCTGCGCAGACATATCTACACCCTTGGTTCGCGTTCACCACATCTCTCATCCCCACGCAGTTCCCATCACGTGGGTGACACGGGTATCCTCATGCGCTCGCAGCCATTCTGCTCACACCGACGTCCATGTACTTGGGTCTCTCCTCGACGCTTTACGCTTTACTGACGACTTTTCTGTGGCCGCAACAACCACATATCACCAACAAATCATTGACTTTCCACCTCCGGCACCTCCATGCGACCACCCCATCCAACCAAGTCCTATTCGCCGACGTGCAATCTCCGCAGTCAATCCATGCGCAAGGGCATGAGGCATATAACCTTCGGATACCGTCAACCAGACAGCTGAAGATTCCTCGTACCTCTGCGAACGCATTCCACTCTGCGCGCAGACGTTCGAGGGTGTATGGTGAGTCCATCGCCTTGGACTGGTCGGAGGATCAAGTGGAAGGTCCGGATGTGGGTGATAAAGAAGTATTGTTGACTCTCGCAAAGATGACTGCGAACGCATATGTGGAAGCTGGAGACAAGGAGTGGTATAACCTCCCCGGTCGCTGGAACCAGGTATGAACCCGCCACTATCACATCCGTGATTGCCGTTCCTGAGGCCTGAGTGTTCTCGTAGTCCTTCCCGTTCGGTCGGAGCCCCGAGGATGACGGTTTTCGGGGGTACCTATTTGTCTCGGAAGATAACTCGACAGTCATTATCTCGGTCAAGGGCACATCCGCGCCGTGGATAGCGGGAGGCGGGGGCCCGACCATGAAGAAGGACAAGCTTAATGACAACCTTCTGTTCTCATGCTGTTGTGCGCGCGTCGGGCCTACATGGAGTCCCGTCTGCGACTGCTATAGTAGAGGTTATCGTTGCGAACAGAAGTGCGTTGAGGATGCACTGCAGGAAGAGAGTTTATTCTACCCTATCGGTATCGTAAGTGTTCACCCGGCTCCTCTGTTTTACCACTTCATGGTTTCCCTCAGAACCTCTATAATAACGTCACCTACATGTACCCAGACGCCAATATATGGGTTATTGGTACGTTCCGTGGCAACCTCTCCATATCAAGCCTTTCCCCTAATTGTGTTGAGCAGGGCATTCTCTGGGCGGAGCTCTTGCTTCCCTTATCGGTCTGACTTTTGGTGCCCCAGTGGTCGCTTTTGAAGCCCCAGGCGAAGCTATGGCGGCTAAGCGGCTGCACCTTCCATCCCCAGTAAGTGAAGTTTCCTGTTCCTGTGATCAAGGCATTAACATGTGCGCTTTTAGCCATCACTACAGCATATAACGCATGTGTACCACACTGCTGATGTGCGCCTGTTCTCCTATTCTGCTAATTTCTCACAGCTCATATTTCGGTTGTAGCCAATCGCAATGGGGACTTGTAACGGAGTCAGTTCCTGGTGCGCCATTGGGGGATACGCTATGGAATCAAGATGTCACTTGGGCGAAGTGATACGATACGATACTGTTGGCATCCTAGGATGGGGCGTGTCATTGCAAACACATCCTATCAAGGTGGTCCTGGAGCAAGTCCTTGGCACAGAATGGAAGGGCGATGATGATAGCGGCGCTGTACCGAAGGCCAAGAAGGCTGTTGAGGTAGAGGGGGAAGATGGTATTTGTGTGGTATGTCCTTTGCTCATTGGCGCGGCTATCCCCGGGTTAATGGTGTATCATCGTAGGATTGTTACAACTGGGAGTTCGGAAACTTCAAGAACTCGACGAAGAAGCGATGGAAGTGGTAGTAGATCCCTCTACTCTGTTAGACTTTCTTGTATCTTAGTCTATGGCTCTGGCTAATGTCGTAATTTGGGCTCGCATGCCCAAAACACTTTTGAATGTTACCAGATACGCCCAGAGTCGAATCGCTCCACCAAAGAAAAGTTACCCGGTGCTATGCAAAAAAGTGGAACTAAATTCTTGTTCCTGAATGAGGTCCTTGAGGTGTATCTTCCGCGGTATGCTCCTTGAAAATAGTCTATTCGAACGTTGTATCTCACAATACAAGGACGGAAACCGCATCAGTGTCAGGTCCCTAAGTATTTCAAGAACTGTCTTAGAGGCACGGTCAAGGACACAACCTCCACATCCTGAACTGGGTTGATTCAGATTGCCCGCTTTTGAGTTTTGAAGCCTCCTCCAGAAAGAACAGGAGATTGCGTCTACGCGTGCGCCCCCACCTACCATTACCTGGTTTACTTGGATCTTGCCAGTAGCATTCCCAGATCATGCTAAAATGATGGTCGGGAACAAAATCTCCATACCCTAAATCAGCTTTGAATCCTCCTTCGAAAAGAACATATGGAAATTATGGCTACGCGTGTGCTCCCACTCATCATTACTTTATGCCTTCAGAGATGATACATGTCGTATTCTTGCCCAAGTTATAGTGCCGAATGCACGACCCGAAGATTGTATCGAACGTTAATTTGCCCAAGGAGGCCCACCAACCCTGGAACTGTGCTGCCATGTTCACAGAGAGCCTCCATAACGATCCTCTCATCCCGTTTTCAAATTGCGTTCGAGCGAGTTCACGACAGTGGCAACCCGAATGAGCAGACCATGCTTGTGGCAGAACTTCTACATGCCTTTTGGCGGAATAGTCAGCTCAGTGAAGCAAGTACTATGTGGTGGGCCCTCGCAGTACGGTTGACGAACGGGCAAAATAAAAATAACACAAGTCGGTGAACACAAGTGACGCACGTCAGGCGACAAGCCTCCTCGACTGGTTACGGCACGGATGACGGAATAGCTGACACCGCACCACCAACGTGTCGTAAACGTGTTTAATATGCCGCGACTCACCGCATCAGCACCAGCACACGTGTCGTTGATTCGGTTCTCTTTGCTTTTCGTTTTACGGGCGTTTCTCTGCAACCGTTTCTGCAAGTGAAAGACCAGTAAATAGTTGTAGGTCGGGCGTTCGCGTCCAAACAGACAGACATTCCTTGTAAGATTCGTTATAGTACAAGATACCTTTTATTACAGTTCGTCGTTCCGTTCTGTATTCTCAATCATCAAAAAGTGTGACTTCGAATCCTTCGAACTTCACAACCAATTCCTTGTCGGGTCCCTCAGGGACTTTAGGCCGAGCTGCGAACAGCCCGACAAGAAGAACTTGAGAGGGTTTGTCGGCGGTTTGTTCCCTTCCCCCATCTTCTAGATCATTTCGGAACCACCAGGTGATCTCTCGAATGCCACTCTTCTTCCCAGTCTGCGGGTCGATCAAGTAGACCCACAAGCTGGAGGTTCTCTTGCCCTCATCGTCGACCTCACGCTCGACCTGGATGGTGATTTTGCCGATAGCGGCGTTAGGAACAAGTGACCAGTCAGCCCATCTACTGGCAGCGACAGTGCCGACATGAGGTTCGCCAAACACAAACTCGACACCCGTTTTGACGAATTTCTTTGTGTCTTCGTCGGGGATGAAGAGAGCGAGACCGCCCTGATCGTAGAGGGTATTCCAATCAGCCGAGACGGTGACGCGAGCTGAGTGGAAGCGGTGCAGATCGATGGGAACATTGATCAAGAGAGTCGGGGCATTGTCGATGTCAACGGAGGGAGGCTTGCGCCAAAGGTCGGTCCCTGGGGATGCGCGGATGGTGAATTCTTGAGGATAGGAAAGGGTCTTAGGGAGATCGACGAGTGGGTTCTGGCAGATGGCCAGTGCGGATGAGCCATGGTGCAGGGCGAGCTTCGGAATCCCGGCGGACACTGAGACATGTGTGAGGTTTGTCGTTGAACCGTGGTGAGAGTGTCTTACTTTTATGATATCGGTTGAGACTTGTTGAAGAGATCTACATGGCCATTGCACGTATAAACACCCATCCTACTCCGAAGTAGCTCCGCTCTGCCTCTTTTGGGCCCATCCAGAAAAGGCTTGCCCCACCCCAAGCCAGTACCACCCGGGGTAAGATGTCATATCTGGGTATCCGCCAAGTATAATACCAATAAACTCAAACGGTCGTAGGGGGCCTGGCACTATGGCGCAGATATCTCGGTTAAACTCACGCGTCTTAATGGCAATCCCTCAGTTCTCACTCGATGCTCACACGGAATCAAGTCCAACGCGAAATCTGGAGTATTTGAGACAGACACAAATCTCCAGGGACTGCAAGCACTTAGGGATTATAAGGGATATGGGCTATATGGGAGGCGATTGTACCTTCCCTCTTGTCATTAAAATTGCATATTCGTGACATGCGCATTCCACTATGAACGGATCAGAAGGCGGTCGTGATCCTGCTCAATTGGTCCCCCCTTTACTCCTGGCCATTTCAAGTCTTGAATGTTCTCGTTCCTCCCCACAGGATAGTGCACCTTCCCCGTCTCGCCAGCTCAGTCGAAGTCAACCAACATAACATCTGCCTTGCCATTACGGATGCAAATCGTTCCTGCATTATTGGGCTCGAGGCGTACCACGACATTAATTGTCCTCAGCTCGCCATGGACGCTGCCATTCCGCTCTAGAATGTCAGTATGTCGTATAAAGAGTTCCGGATGGCCTCCAGGCTGGTAGGTTCCACAGAGTGTTTAAAAAGTTCATATAAAGTCTTCCATGTCGCAGCGTCGTGGAACTGCATGGCATATGCCTTCGGGCTAGATCCGTAATCAGAGATGCAATGGCCATAGATCTTTGATGCATAACCCCTTTCAGCGAGTATTTCGTGGACATCTAACCGATAATTGTCCCCAACCAGTTTGACAAAAGCGGGAACGCCCGTCAAAGGGGCAGTGAACGAGTGGTGCGTTGCGGGTCGAAAGGGGCCCTCAAATGTAACGAGTTTTCGGGGGTGGATGGGATAAAACGCTGGTGCGTGTATACTCGAGGAGCACCGGGCGGAAAGGATGGTACCTCTTGTTCTTTCAAAAGTCTAAAGTTCTATTCGTTGGAACAGGAACAAAGGAGAGTTGGACACGCACTGTTTGAGGTTAATGATCCCCCTCGATAAAGCGAAGGGAATCGGGTGGTTTCACCCAATGTGCTCATGCCAACTGCTTGTTTCAACATGGGCAGCTTTGGCGCCAACATGGACACTTTCGGTGTCAACAGTTCCACAATCACATTCTGGCCATCGAAACCCCCCCAGCAATCATGAGATCAACTCCTGGGGGTGTCAAGGTGGGTCAGCGCCATTACAGCTGCAAATTCGGACCACACACTCACAACACAGACTAAGAGAGTCGGTACTCTTTGCTTTAAAAATCTCACCCCTCTCTCCCGATCCTCTCTCATTGCTTTCACAAAGTCATCCTCATTTTTCCTCTTGCCTGTTTCACCTTCTTGGCCATATTCAGAACGCAACCGTTTTACTTCCCATATCGTAGTTTCGCACGAGTTGCATGTATGGGTCACCGCCTGATCCTGGTTTGGTCTTTATCTCCTACAACACCAGGACAAGGTCGCCCTCGAACAAAGCACTATCCGCTGCACCTGTAGTGTTCTCGCTAGGCGAAGATAGATAATAATACTTCCTGAAAGTTCCCCTATAGAGGCCCTTGGTGGTATCAAAAAGCTGTTTCTTTCGGACCGACTCGCTGACTGGATCAGCCATCGAGTTGCACAAGTTCTAGGCCGCCTCGATCGCTTTCTCAGCGATTCCGGGGTGAATCTCGTGCGGAACCTGCGACAAATGGCCCCTTCTGAATTTGCGGGGGACACGATGCAACAAAACAGGTGGTATACCAGTGGCTGCACATGGCCGGCCGCACAGGAGAGCGTTATCGTATTTGGCCTGATACTGAGGCCAAATAAAGGAATTGGCGAAGGTGGAAGACGGCGGAAGAGTAGACTTTAATACTGGCTCGAGGGCGTTGCAAAAACTGTCTATCATAAGGTAGGTGCAATCCATACTCATCCACCTTTACGTGGGTGTGACCATCAATGACAGGGACGTTAGCACGGTTCACGCAGCCGCAGTTCGCGTATTGTGCTATGTATATGGACGTGTCGAGCTGTTGATCATGTAGCCTATCGCGTGCCTTAGAAAATATACTTGAAAATGTATCTCTAACTCACTCGATGAGAAATTGCAAAACCTGAAACCATCATAATTTAGAGAGAGTCATTACCTACATTTTGATGATTTTAGATTTTTCATGAGAGGCTCACAGCAATTCGAGATAGATTTACAAAGGTTTGTCGCGCAAAATCACTCTTTTTCACGTGACATTGGATGGGTATGGATTGCATCTACCTTAGCAGTCCAGAAGGCCCAAGGATGTTCTGCAATCATATTATGAGGATCAGACATTAGAGGCTCAAAGGCGCTCTAACCTTCATCGGGTACTTGTGGGCGCGTAGATAACATTAATTTGTCACCCTGTGGCCATACTTCTCCAGTATTACTTCGGTCATCTTGAGCCAATAATTCCCACATCCGGACAATTGTCAAGGCGGCCTCGTCTGTTTGTACGGTTGTGATCATAGTAGGGGTGATGTTAAGGGATCTGTCAGTGGCAGCAATAATCGATTGGTCCAGTTCCAGTTCCAGCTTCTGCCCCTTGGTGTATGAGGGTGGGGGTGTGCTGCTTTGTCGTTTCCCTAGCAGATCAGCCATGGCAGCGGTGGAATGTCAAGGATATTTCGAACTCCGACACAGTCTCCTGTGTTTGGCTCGGCTCCTAAAAGCCGCAGAAGGATGTAAAACAGTTTGTGAATAGGAACTGTAGGAGGTCAAAAAAGCTGGAAGTGATTTGCTCATTAGTCCCATATATATGACGGTCCAGACATCGTGCCATCTCGTAATGCAGTCACTTTACTTGTCGTGCGATTGCACATCTTTGGCCTATTAGGGAGGGGAATAGTTCCCGTACTACCACAATGTGATGTGTTGCAGCGTAATGCAGATATTGCTCCGAAACAACGTTCCGGTGCCACCACAACCAAATAGCACCAAACACGGCAGATAGAGCATCTCGTAAGCTTGCTTTCGCCACCTACAATAGCCCAGTTCACGGTCCCGAATACTCGTCCTCCTCATCGTGCGGTGTCTTGTAACAACAATATTATTCTCAAAAGATGGCTAACATTTCAGCAGGAAACAAGCGTTCCTGGGAAGGCACCGATTCTACTGACTCGGCCAAACGGCATAGAGGCAGAGATGACCCGCGAGACTGGAGGGATGTTCACCTGAGATCTCCTGCACGGAGGCCATCAGGCCGTAGGGACAGTCCAGACAGGAGAGATTATCGACGCGACAGCTCTCGACGCAGGAGGAGCAGGGAGAGGGACAGACGCGATGGAGATTACAGGCGGCCCAGGGACCATTCGCGAGATAGAAGTAGGCGGGATGGGGAACACCCCCGCAGGAGGGATGGCTCATGGAGGAAAGACGACTATGGGAGCAGGAGCAGGAGGAGCGCCTCTCCACCCCGCACTAATGGGTATTCTCGCCCTCCCCGCGAAGACGAAGAGAGGGAGGAAGGAGAGTGAGTGTCGTAAGGCTCGCATATATTCGGCCATTGACGTTCTCTCTTTTAGAATCTCGCCTCGCCCAAGCCCTCCACCTCCCATCCGGGAGAAATCGACTCAGCCGACCAAGCCAGCCGACCCACCAGAACCAGCAAAGGTGGAACCCTTGGAAAAGCCGGCGCCGGAGCCTGAGGTGGAACTGGAGATACCTGCTACGCCCCCGCCAGTTGAAGATGTCATTGCGGCCCGACGCGCGAAACGCCAAGCTATTATGGCCAAGTATTCGGGTCAGGCAAGCTTGAACGCCAGCCCGAGTCCGATGACGAGGAACTCTACTGAACCCCCTGCATCTCCGTCTCTTTCTCGTGCCGTTTCGCAACCTAAGGAAGTAGAGCACCTTACCCCTTCCGGAGCCCCGTCCGTTCAAAATGCCGGTAAGCCGCATATATCCGCCACTTTACCCATTTTCACGGGGGATTTGTAGATAAACGAGACTCGTTATCGAGATCACCAGAGCCCAGCGATTTCGCTCTCGCCAAAGCCGAAGAAGACGATTCACAAGCTCCTGATCGCACAGGAGAGGGTGATGTCGACCAAATGTTGGCAGCTGACTATGACCCAAGCCTAGACCGCAGAGAAGATGAACAGAAGCGCATTAGAGACGTTGCACCGACGATGAACGAACCACAACCAGACGAAGTCGAAGAGGTCGAAGAGGAAGTTGAAGAAGAGGAAGAGCTCGACGACATGTTCGCAGTGGCTATGGGCGAAAAGAAGCCTAAGAAAGTGAAGAAAGTTTTGGTGGGTTTCCGCGAACAGACTGAGCAGCAGGCATGCTAATAGTTGAACCACAGAAAAAGAAAGTTGCCGCGCCCGCCCTCATCACAACCACTACCTTGGACTCTGCTGCAGATCCAGAAGGGTATTATACTGTCATTCTGGGAGAACAGCTAGACGGCGCGCGTTATCAAGTCTTTTCTTCTCTTGGGAAAGGCATGTTTGCCAATGTCGTACGTGCTAGGATACTTCAAGGAGAAACTGGGGAGGCCGGAAGAGAAGTTGCAATCAAAATCGTTAGGTGCCAGGAATCTATGTGCGTTCTTGGCTCATTTTGAATATACAACCTCTCACCGCACATTAGGTACAAAGCCGGTTTGAAAGAGATCCAGATCCTCAACAAGATCAAACAGGCTGACCCCGACGACAAGAAACACGTCGTCCGTCTCGAGAGGACCTTTGAGCATCGTGGCCATTTGTGCCTTGTTTTTGAATCTCTCAGGTGCGTTCATCGAGCTTTCAAGGGTCTGGTGTCACTGAGCTATGCTTAGTATGAATCTACGAGATGTCGTCAAGCGATTTGGCAAGGATGTTGGTTTAAATATTCGCGCCGTTCGTGCCTATGCTCATCAGCTTTTCTTGGCTTTGAGTTTGCTACGGAAGCTAAACATCATACACGCCGATATTAAGCCAGATAACATCCTGGTACGTTCAAAGTACCATAATTGATGCAACGCTTATGTCTTCCTTAGGTCAACGAGCAGAAAACGCTAGTAAAGTTGTGCGATCTTGGCTCGGCTTCTGATGCTGCCGAAAATGAAATTACGCCATACCTGGTTAGCAGATTTTACCGGGCGCCGGAAATTAGTACGTTACACTTCTTATGTCTGATCTCATTGCCTGATGACTTTCAGTTCTTGGTGTGCCATATGACGCCGCTCTTGACATTTGGTCTATGGGTTGCACACTTTACGAACTCTATACAGGGAAAATATTGTTCCCAGGGCGGTCAAACAACCAGATGTTGCTTCTGATGATGGAGCTCAAGGGTAGATTTAACAGCAAGATGATCAAGAAAGCCAAGTTCGGCGACCTGTATTTCGATGAAATGGGTGGGTTCCAGAGCGTGGAAAAGGACAGGGTGACAGGAGCAGTGAGTCATCGCCTTCTAACAGAGGGTGAAATAGGTCAGCTGATGACTTTAATTAGGATGTCATACGAAATATTCACATCTCGAAGCCATCGCGAGATCTCCGTGCCCGTCTAATGCCCCCTGCTTCCGCAAAATTGAAAGACGATGAAACCAAGATGATTACTTCTTTCATTGACCTGTTGGACAAATGCCTTGTTCTAGATCCTGCCCGGCGGATACAACCTCGGGAGGCTCTCAATCACCCTTTCATACGCGGCCAGACTTAATGACTGCTTCTTCCTGGGACTTCCCGCAAGCTTCTCATTCGCTTGAGCTCTCACTGATATTTTAAGGTTACCGGTTATATGTGTACCGTTGTGCGATATCTAATAATACACATTTGAAATTCGAAGTCATATGATGGACCTGCTGAGTCGGAGTGGATAGATAAAGGAAGCGCTTGGGCTTCACACTCAATACGCTCGCATATTCTGATCTCGTGCCGGCAAACAGACCAGAAGAACTAAGAAGATGGCTCCGAATCCAACTGGCCGATTGAAGGGCGTTGTCTCACAATTAACCGGGCAGAAACAACTGCCAACTTTCGACGAGTTGCCAAACTTCAAGAATTTCGCTGGGTGCGCATGGGGTGTTTGGGGACCTGACGATCAGCTTGGAACGGTGAACTTGTTAACGGATGAAGTCGTTGCACGTACAGCAGCCGAAGAAATTAGGTGTGTTTCTTATCCCAACAGTTCGCTGGGGTGGCGAGGCTGACTGGCTGGATGAAATTAGGACTGGGAAGAGAGTTTGCTTGAACTGGTGAGTAACTGGCGGCAACATGTACGTGAAACCCCAGAGTTAACGTGAGTTCGCTCTGGCGCAGGCCTATCAACTTCCCTGCAAAAGTAAGCGGGCCCCTATGCCTGAACGGAGTGTTAAATAACTTGGATTATAGCCAATGTACGGAAGGAAGCCTCCCGAGATTAAAATGATCATTAAGAATCCAAATGGAATGCCAAGGGACGATGAGTTACACATGGTACACTTTAGCATCTTGTTCCTTGACGAGGGTGCTGACTAACGGTGGTCATTGTGTAGAATACCCAGTCCGGCACGCAGTGGGACGGGATGAGGCATTACGGAGTCGTTGAACACGGGATGTTCTATAACAAGTGAGCACAGAAAGCCTACGTTCAAACTGGAGTGGGTTAACCTTTGGGTTATGTGTTAGTACCCCCGCCTTGACTTTGCCGCATGGCGTTAACGAGCACCCGAACCCTACTGCGATTGGTGATGACCACAAGAAATTGGGCATTCAGAGTGAGTATTTTTCCTTATGCAGCTTGGCAATGTTTGGTTCACTTCATGGAAAGACTGGGCTGAGCACGGAATCTGTGGACGGGGTATCCTCCTTGACCTCGTATCGTATTACACAAAGAATGGGGGCTCCCTCCCTTACGACCCGTGGACCACATTCGCAATCACTGTTCCCATGTTGGAAGAGGTCGCGAAGGCGCAAGGCGTCCAGTTCAGGGTCGGAGATATTCTGCTGTTGAGGGTTGGTTTCATCCAGAAGTATGGTCGCGTGAGCCAAAGGGAGAGAGACGAGTTGAGGGAGAAGCCGGAGGCATTGTAAGCGTTTGTGTTGGATTGGTGGCTGGTACCGACGCTGACATTGGTGGATGGGTACACGATAGTGCTGGGATTGAACAATCAGAGGACATGAAGCGTTTCCTCTGGTATGTGGTTTTACCTCGAGTGGGCATGGTAAGGTGACGACAACTCGTGGTGATTTATAGGAACAACCATTTCGCAGCAATTGCTTCTGATCAACCGGCATTGGAGGTGAATATAACCGGATATTGATGGTACGAGGCTGATGACCCGAAATGAAATAGGCATGGCCTGCAAAACCTGGTACTCATATGCATCAGGTAAGCATTAACCTCGCAACGTGTATTGATGATATACTCACCGAGGACCGGGGCGCAGACCATACTCGGGTGAGTGTGTCGCATCTGTCGGAGATAACAGATGCTGAAGCTTGGTAGCCTCTGGGGCATGCCCATCGGAGAGTTCTTCGACTTGGAGCAGTTGTCCAAGGTGTGTGCGGAAACGGGGAGATACACGTTTTTCTTCTCGTCTTGGCCCCTGAATATGTGCGTCATGCATTGATCTAATCGCGCTCACGACTAATCGGAACTACGCAGCATCGGAGGAGCCGCGAGTCCTCCCAATGCAGCGGTAGGTGCATTTTGCAGTGCAGTAGATACAGTGTTGAGATCCCGAACAGGCTATCTTCTGAACAGACAAGGTTACAGTGTATTTTTGCCGTAGTGTACTGTCAATGAATGTACTCATATGTAAGAGAAAGGGCCACGTGGCCAGATTTGGCAACTGTAATGAGCATCACGTGAGGAGTTGTTGTTTTGTGTGTTGAGCTCGCTGTGTAGAACGTTCTCCTCGTCACTGTCCTCTCTCGCTGCATACGATGAGCAGGAGGGAGTCGCGTGCCTCCATCGGTGCGAGGCAGGCGGATGCCCTTGCTGAATACGAGAACCGTGAGTCTCAACACTGCATCTTGATCTCGAGCCGCACACTCACCGCGAGGCGTCTCTAGTCAAGAAGAAATTCCTCCTTGCAAATAAACACATCACAAAGTATCTGCACTAAGTTCGGCTGCTGTATTGTATTCACCTAACTTATCTTCTGCTAGGCTCAACTCGACACTGAGCGTCCGGATCGAGGAACTTAACGCTGAGATCACTGTCCTCCAGGTGGAGAATCTGCGCCTGCGGCAATCCGAGATTTCCCTTCTGGCGCAGCTCAAGCGCGAGCGTGAAAAGTCACGCAGAGTAATGGCCGATGCGGAAGCTGCGGTACGCCTGTCTTTGAGGTTTCGCCCGAGGCGGCGATGCTTACATTTCTGCCTCTCTTCCAGACTCTAAACCTCACGAAACATCTAGGATATCTTCGACAATCTCTTAATATTACCACCGAATCTACACCTCCACCATCACCCGCCTTTCCCCCTGCCACGAAACCACCACTCCAAACGACGAATGCGTGCATACCCGGCCTCCGGATATCCAAGCCGCCCAATGTCCCCGGTATCCATGAGGAGGAAGAGCCATGTCATAGTTCCTCGGATAGCGAACTCGAGAATAAGGCAGGCTCTGTAAGGCGGAAATCTAGGTCAAAGTCTCGACTTTCAGCGTCGAAACTCCCCCTACCTCCCCGCACTACTTCACCACCATCCACTGCCCCTGTCCCTAACATGACGCCTATGCCATCTCGTGTCGATTTCATCGGCCCGTCTGGCTCGACAAAGCGGAAGAGCTCACGACGGCAGAGTGGTCTGCTGAACATAGATACGGAGAACCTAGCTCCACCGCGCCCTGCAAGCCCGGCGTTCGGATCACCTGTACGATTAGAAGCTGGTCGCGCCGAGGAAGCAGAGGAGATTGCTGTGATAACTGGCAATCTTGAAGTTGAAGTTGAACCTGAACCTGAACCACAATATCACGATCTACCACCGCCGGTACCGAAGAAAGAGAAACGAAAGAGCAAGTCGAAGGATAAGGAGGCGGAAGGAGAGAGAGAATATGCAGCCGACTCGGTGCGATCGAAAGAGAGAAAAAGGCAGAGAGAAGAAGATGGGGATCTTCTGCCAGAAGGTACGAAGGGGAAGCTGAAGGATGTTACGACTTTCCGTGCCGTCCTTCAATCTATTGATCGTAATATTGGTGAGCTGACTGTTTTATTTTTGTGGTTGGCGTTCCATTCAGGATATCTTACGACCGCAATTCGGATGCAACCTGCAGTCCGTGACCAGGAAGAAGTTGTAGTTAGTACGCGGACGTTCTTAGTACCATCGCCGCCCCCTTCGAGCGCTGCCCCCGTACAGCCACCACTCCCACCACCTCCGGAATCGGAACCGGAACCCACGGTAGGAGTTGGAGGGCGAGAAAGGAGAGTGAGAAAGAGTATAAATTATGCCGAACCCAAACTTAACACGTACGTGTCACCTTGACTTGGTTTCATGTAGTCATTGAACTGTTGCTCGCAGAAAAATGCGGAAACCTGACCCACCGCCAGGCGCGGAACCCCCCCGTACCAAGAAACGCTCATCGGCAGCAGCTATTATGACAACAACGTATCCTAAAGTTCCTGAACCACCCCCTCCACTTGACGTTGAACCTGGTAGTCGAACCTCAGGCGAGTTCGCACTCCGGAATGCCCAAGACGATGCTATCAATCCTGAACTTTATCCCTTACCTCCTTCGCGGCCTCAAACGGCTATGTATCATTCGCCTCTTCCACCCCCGCGTTCAAGTGGAACCTCGTCGTCGTCATCATCTTCCGGTGCCGCTACAGGATCTGTGAGACGGAAGAAATCGAAGCCCCTCATTGAATCCGAAGACGAGGAAAGTGACGGTGCGCAAGCTGATGGGGAGTATATCCCCAATGGTCGGTCAAGCACGTGGGTTAATATTGAAGGACGGCCACGGAAAACGGGAGAACGGACGAAGAAGAGTAGTATTGTGATGCTGGGGCAGACGAGGAGGGAGTTGGTGGATGAGAGGAGGCATAGTATGGCCGTCTAAGCGTGACCCACATGTCATGTGTGTGTTGCGCCCCGCGCAGCATGGCACGCACATTGAATCCAGTGTGTTGCACTCCCTAAGCGCGCCGCCCTCCCCTTCCCCCCTTGACTGGCTTCATTAAGAAGGCAGTTACGTCTCGGATCCTCGGCCGTTTCATATGCCTAGACGATGCAGCATACTGGTTACCACGTGGATGGCCCCTACGACCTCTTCTCTCTGCTTTCTACTTTATATGCTTCTTCTCCGTCTTCTTTTTCTCCTCGGAACGATCGGCGAAATCAGGCTCATAGACTATGGAGGACTGGAAATACGGAAACTCGGAACAAATTGGAACGCAAGTCACGAACCAAATAACTTGACGAACGAATATAGGTACTACTTATAATCGCCTTTATGATATCAAAATTTTCCTTTTTATTATTCTCTTTCTCTCTCCTTGTCATCAACATCTGCTAACACCTCCCATTCTTTCTTCCCTTTCCCCCTACCAGTATCAATTTTGGGGCTTTGCCTATTTGTTGGATCCTGTCCCAAGCCTTTACAGAACGTACATACATAGGTGTATTTTTATCACTTCTCATCTTTTCTTGCATTCCTTGGGCCTGGTGTGGTGCCCTTTAGCGCTCGGGAGTTATTAAATCATCTTCGCCTTCCTCTCGCAAGTGTCTATCGCGTTTGGTTTTCGGGTCCGCTTTTTTTCCTGGTGCCGTCATTGTCGGATTGTTTCTGGTGTCCGGGGACGGGATAGGGAATTGAGAACCAATCATATGGGTCCTCAAGGCCTCATGCACATGTCTTGCTAGAAGTCATGATGGTTACCATGTATGAATTCGTATCTCCTGAGTGTAACATTCTGGTTGATCTGCTGGTTGTAGCGCTCGGAGACTGTATTAACTTATATGGGTCACTGCCCTTTCATAGCGAAGTTCTTTGGGATGAAGTATTGTGGTGTATGTATGATTCAATTCGGATTCCCAGTGCCTCCATCACCTTGTTCCAGTCCCGAACCTTCCCAACCATGCCAACCAAACACCAACTGTCAACATCAAACACCTCGGCAGCCTGTAGAAAACTCATGCCGCGGACGTCATGATCGCTACTGCACCTTGCCTGAATGGTCCGCTTCTTTTTACTCTACGCATAACCATAACCCTGTAACTCGTAACATCCCTTCGATCGGTTACGAATGGCTGCTGGATTCGGCTACACTTACTCATCCTTCACCTCTAAGGAAAGTAATACTCCCCTTCTCAGAAGGATGAAGTGATTCACAATATATTCGTCTCCTGCCCCTCAGTTCCCTCCTTGGCAAATACCTCTCCCCTGGGCGACTTGTCAAAATTTATTGCGAAGTACCTCCATAAGGGTATGACAGGCCGATCAAGAAGATTTTC
The DNA here is from genome assembly GCA_018524725.1 of Podaxis mareebaensis. NCBI lineage: Eukaryota > Fungi > Basidiomycota > Agaricomycetes > Agaricales > Agaricaceae > Podaxis > Podaxis mareebaensis. Next base: position 55,984 of record JAEUWP010000333.1, on the reverse strand, counting down.
GGAGATGCCGATTATGGGGGTCATAAATCAACCACAAGGCATGATACATGATCTTTTCATCGCCCTCAAAGACCCTCGGCAAGGTCCAATCCTCGGCCGCTATCACAGGAGCTAAGGTGATGTTCGCATTCTATGGCAACAACACATACACCCTCAAGGTCGCAAACAATGGCAATTCACGTCATCACTAGCGGGGTCCTTCAGAAATATACTGGGTGAATTATTACAGGCTTTTGGTCTCACGACGTGTGAACGTGTAGGAGTGGATGCGCAAGGAATACCTTTACGAAACTCTCCTACACATTCTCTACTCCGGCACAAACCCAAACGTTTTCAAACCCTGTCTTCACAGTCGAGCCCAGACAACCGGTTCGTTCCTCCAGGAAAACCAAACCCAACTGGAGCTTCTAAACCAAAAGAGAAGACTTGGTTATCGTCTGTCTGATCTTCCGTTCGCAGCAGTTGAGTAGTCTTGATCCCGCTCCGAGTCATGTCCAACACGGTCAGTATGTGTGCATGAGGAATAAACTGTATATGAATAGGCTCAATCATAATGATTCAGCGACAAGAGAAAGGAATAGACGACAGACCAATACGCCAGCGTGCGTAGCCGTACTCCGTTAGCGGCTCGAATTTTAAAAAGGGAGCCAATTTGGGAAGGTATTGGCCGTAAATCGAGATAAGCAAGATGAGCGCGAGGATCTCCTTTACAATAGTGTCCAATGGGTTCAATGGGTTATTCAGTTGGCTATCGTTCAAGTTCCTTGTATTTCTTCAGAATTATCATGGCATTTCCGGAACTTCGGTCCCTCCGAGCGTCACGGCGTGACACGGTGGATCGCGGTACGGCGGGCAGGTTTGTGAGCGGAAACCGCTAGCACTACAATGTCATGAGCATGGCTATGGCTATGCCCTAACTATTTTCTCCTCCGCAGTTTATCGTCAGTATGTGGGAATTTCTTCATGGTGCTAGCTTCTATTCAGTTTCTAACTTATTTGCTTCACACACCAGATCCTCAATGGCTTGGATACAAAGTCGACGGTTTCTCTTCGGACTGTCAACAACGGCTTCGTTAGCAAGCTATTCTTATTACTGGGGACGCACGATATATACGGACAGCGAACTATCTACTACAGAAAACGAGGCTGCCAAGAGGAGTACGTCTTCACGTCGCGGGTGGCGCCAGCGAATTTATCAACCCATTCACAGGGACAGATCCGCTTATGAACCACGATTGGATGTCCAGTAATACAAGTGGATGGAATGGCGTGAAGATTATACGGTATGATTATGCTTCGTTGCCCAAGTAAGTCCTCACTGGATCTTCATTGTACCACTCATTCATTTCTCCTCAGCAAAGCAGATAGATACTGTAGTCTGATCTTTCACTCGATTTCAATGAACCACGGCCCCAATTGGGTCTTCGCTGCTCTCGGCGAAGGCCTGCGGGGCTGGGAGACAAGTGTCTTCTTATTCAGAACGCTCATTCCCACCGTCGCTGCCGTCCTCACATCCCTCATCAACAAATATACCACTCGGCTAGGCGACCCCGAAAAGGTTCACCCCTCCGCGGAACTCAAATCCGAGGTACCTTCAGACGAGTATGATAGGTCATTAAAGAAGGCTTTCAAAGACGTCGATCACGGAATCGTGAACCAAGCACAGGACATGATCCTCTCGTCGCCTTCAAAGTCTCTCAATGCAACTCAACTTTCGGCCGCTATCTCAGGAACAACGGCAACGCTCGCATTCTATGACGACGGGACACGGATCCTCAAAGTCGCAAATACTGGCGACTCACGAGCTATATTGGGTCGTCAATCTCAGCGTGAGGATGGCACACCCTATCTTGAGGTTCACGTCCTCACCTCCGAGCACACCTCCACCAATCCGGTGGAACAAGCTCGTCTTCGAGAATCGCATTCTGACACCGACATCGGAACTCTCCAGAGACATATTGGGCGAGATGTCACGCGGGCCTTTGGGCTGGCGATGTGTAAATGGAGTCAAGAAGTACAAGAGCGGATGCACAAGGAATACTTTTGCGAGCCCCCCTTACGCGACCTTTACCTCAAGCCGAGCTCGGATTCACCCGCGGAGAGACACACACCATCCCTTACTGCCGAACCTGAAGTTACGACGATCCACATACAGCCTGACGACTTCCTCATTATGGCCAATAAAGGGTTTTGGGACACTCTCACGAATGAAGAAGCTGTGGGCCTTGTTGGCGTGTGGCTGATGAAAAGGTGTTACGGTCTCAAGGCTCCTATTTATGAAACCACTGATGAGATCTTTGACCGGGAGATGCTTCCAGTCGATCTGCCAGACGAATCAGGAGATACAACAACGTGGTATAAGCGATGGCAAATTCCGAAGAGATTTATCTGCATCGATAACAATGCTGGAGCTCATTTGGTTCGAAACGCGCTGGGTGGGGCAAATACAGCGTTTACGGAGGGACTGCTGAAAGTTCCGGATCCATTTTCTGTGAATAGCAGGTATGCTGCCCATCTCTGGCTTTACCCTCCAAGAATAACTCACGATATTTCTAACAGGGATGAATTAACAGTGGCTGTCATCTTCTTCGAGTAGTAAGGGGGGATATGATAGCAAAACGCCGCGAGTATTTGTAGTGTAGATTCTTTGATTTTTTGACGTCTTCAATCAACACCCGAGTGCAACCGGCATAGGCTGGCAGAACCTTGGATAGCCACCAACCTTACGCCAAGCGTACTTGCACTACTACCAGTATCACCGTGATGGCAGGTTTCATGTGCTTAGGCATCCTGTATATCCTGCGGACACGACCTTGTTCCTTTCACCTATCTGCCTATATCCCTCAAACAAAGCGACCAGAATCAGTCGCAACTCAGCCGACGAAAACCAAATTTGGCACAAAAGCCGGTGGCCTTTGAGCGCCGAGCGCCACATAGGCTACTTTGACTCATGTCGCTGAAACGGTGTTAAATTCTTGGGAAGTAGTGTAGGTTCAAAATACAAGGCGCATCATACACGGAAAGTTGAATAGAAGTAATGGGCTACGGTGTTACATGTATCGCATGGAGATCAGGGGAGGGAGTATCGCTTAGGTCGAGTAGTCGCGCCCAAGAGCATCATACATCGACAGGAGCAAGGAATGCAAGTACGACCAGAAGAGAAATGTCAAACGGTACAAATAGAGATCCAACGCATTTAACCATGAATAGCCGAGAGGTCCCGAGCAAACAACGCAGATGTCCATAACGATTGATATCGCAGGCCATGCAAAGAAAAGTCACTGCAAGAACTCGTAACCACTACAGTCCCCGAGCAACCAAATCATAGCTCAGATCCGTTTCCATGAATTTATCGAACTCATCCACTTGGCTGTTGACCTCAGCCTGCAGTTGTGATGTCGAAGGTAACTTCTCATTTTCCCAGTTCGGGCCGCCCGAGGGTAACGATGTACCTGTGCGAGTGTTTGAGGTCGTATTGACGTCCAACCCTGTACTTGGCTTCTGCGTGGAGGTGAACTGAGGATTGAACTCGAGGTCGAGTAGATGTATGTTCTTAGGAATAGTAAGGCAGTCCATCGTCTGCTCTTCCTCGTCGACAGAATCTGATTCAGAATCAGAACCCGCAAGGGATGAGAGTGATTTTGCTGGAGATGGGTTATCGAGGACGTCTAGACCATAGAGGTTATATGATGTCGGCTCTAAGTTAGAGGGCAATGAATCTGGACCGGCGGAAGGGAATCGGAAAGGGTTGGATTTAGGCGATTCAGAAGTGGGAGTCCGCGGTCGAGACTCGGGAACTGCCAATACTTCCTCAACGGAAGGTTCGGTGACAACCGTTCGTAATTTTGTACCGAACACTAGCTTGAGAGGAGAGGGCACTTCGGGTTGTGTTGGACGACTTAGCAAGGAATTTGCCGTGGTGGGGTCCTCGGGTGCGTGGATGTCAATGATCTTAGGCAACGGCTCCTTGGATGGCAGCTCGGGAACAGAGAACGACGGTTGCTCTGAGCCACCCGGCAAGATAACTTCAGCTTCGACTGCAACTTGGTTGGGCTGCGAATTGAGATCAACATCATGTTCAACTTTAGAGTTGTTGAGTAAATCCGATGTAGCGGCTATTTCGATTTTGGACTTTTCAGGGTCATCGGGCCCCGAAGCATCAGATGAGGCATGGAGCTCTTCATGAGCCTTCGAGGCGGGTCTTCCCTTGACCATTGTGCGCCTGCTGCGCTTGGTTGATGCTAGAAGTTCCGTCAACCTAGGAAGGTTTTTGAGAAGAGGTGTTGTATGACATGCATTCGGAGCATCAAATGGCACTGGCGTAGGCTGATGATCTTCAACGACCTCGGGTATTCGTGGTCGTTTGGCTGCTGGCTCTTCCTCTGGCGATCGTGATCGAATGCGTTTTCGGATGCTATCAAACACATCGCCTCGTACTTGAGAGGACGACGGCTCGGGAACGTGCGATGCAGGCGGGGGGGAAAAAGAGACATTTCGGGTTTGGGGAGAGGAAATAGTGGGTTGGCACAATAGGTCAGTAGATGGGATTGGTGCCGGCTTCCGGGCCCCGCTAGCGCGGCCTGGCAATGGAGTAGAGGTCTCAACTTGAGATAAGGAAAATGAAGGTGGGAGAAAAATCTGCTCGTAGGTTACGTCAGAAATGGCACATACGAAAAGGAACGACGTACGCCGTCAGATACATCAGCAGTCGCGTCTGGTGGCTGCACTTGTTCTTGACATGAAATGGCATTAGTTTCCGATGCGACGCTGCCTTTCGGAGTCTGAACTTCTGGGTGTTCACCGGAAGCATCAGGAAGGGGTGGAGGCGGAGAAGGCGGCAGTTGAGGCCTTCTGGGCTTTGGCTTGTCCGTCACAGTTGCATTAGATCGTTTTATCACCGTGAAACCGAACCCGGAAGCTTTGGAAAGGGAACCTATCGGACCGGAAACCGCCTTTAACGTAGCCTGCGAAGTCAACTTGCGGCTACCATGGTCTGAAGGCTTGCCCGCAGTTCCGAAGGGGGGTTGGCTGGATGACTCGTCATCTGCACCTGTTTCTCGAATAATCGTTGTTTCAGGAGTCAGAGGCTCGAACTCTGCCGTCGCAATCCACTTCTGAACTTTGTTCTTGACACTCTCCTCTTCCTTCCACTTGCGCTCCAGTTCGGACCACTCTTCGTTTGTCTTGGGAATGACGCAGAGGTGCTGGGGAACATCAAGAACTTTAACATCCATATTAGTCCCTAACCAATGTCGCCCTCCTCTCGTTGTGTTCAAACGCAAAAGATCCGACACGAAACTCCATCGACCATCCGCAGGGTTCCCGTTGGCATCAGAATAAGCTCGCTTCACCTTTTCCGTCAGTCGAGCAATCCTATCTTGGGATTCGAAGCTGGGGGAGCCGGTGACGGACGGGTCAACCTCCCCCATATTCGCTCTCGCGAGGTGTTCGCGCGTTAGGCGTTTCAGATAGGTTGTGCATGCCCTAGTTTCGCCTGCCAGCGACGAAAGACTGGATTGAGGAATGTTGTCGTACAACACCGCGGTGTATAGGGTTTTTGATTTTCCAGTATAGATGTCATGTCGATCGAGATTTGTAGCCATATCGTGGGACGTCGTAGGGAAAGTGCGCAGCTTCAGAAGAAATTGTCCAGCATTGGTCAAGGTCAACTTCAACACCCAAATCAGAGTTTGTCTGACATATGCCACCCCTTGGGTTAGGGTTCTACTTGCCACGTGATTGTGTAACCGGGATCACCCCTTGGCCAACGGACCAGTTACGCAACCGTGTTATCCTCCTTACAGCTTCAATTCCGACCCTCTCGGCGAAGATGAACTGAGATATGTTTACTATTATATCTCGCTCTCACCTCATAGAGCTTTTGTATATCCTGCATAGGATTGTCTGGTCATCCGAGGGCCCAGCAAGCGGCATAGTTGCGTCTCAGTGCCACCTCTCCTATTGCGCCCAAGTCACCCCTTCTTGTTCTATCTCGGGATTGATCAGCTGATTCATTAATATGATGAGACAACGGAACATATGCTCCCTCGGATCAGGCCTAAAGGTACGACTTACGGTGATGATAAATGAAGTTTTCAATGCCGGTCGGTCGGATAACTCACCTGTTGTGGGCCCAAATCATCTCAATTGAGAATCTTGAGATGATGCCGGCCCTACGGGGATGACTGTACACGCCGATATCCAAGACAACAACAGCGCCATGCCAAGATGTCGCGAAGTTGGAGCAAGGCCTACCTGCCTGCGTTGCAAAGAACTTTAACATGATACCAATTCAAGAATGTGCCATTCAGGATGCCTTATGGCCACAAGACACAAAAGCCGCTCCTTCAAAGGCTCATACATCTAAATTACAACTGACTGCGTACGCCTGGTCTAAGCTACAAATATACCTCGATCGACGCCTTGAATGCGGAGCGCTGAACCCCGCCCGCATATCATTGAATAAGCGATAGCCCAATTTTAGACCTTCATCAATCTAATCGTCTCTGCTGGTTCTCATGCGAAAGATACCGTCTTAAATTTTTTCCCGGCTCGCGTTGGCGTTGGGCACGGATGGCTGCTTCTATCCGAGCGTTCACTCAGCACCGGGATCACCGCCCGTGATCTTTCTTTTCTTGCCTTGGTCTTCTCCCGTCTAGATCGAGCCTTTTCGGCAGCAAGGAGGGCCTTCGTCTCTTCCTGGTTTACAGTTTTGCAAAAATGAGATGGCGTGACCGTCTATTGCGTGATTTCGTGCTCACTAGCTTGGACTTTGGGGGCGAGGAACGAACCCTCGGAGTTCCCCTTGGCGTTGTGGCCTACAAATCACACAGAATAGGCTGGAAAACACGCAACTTTGAAGCATAAACCAACCGTGGTGTGGAGGGGGTTTTTTGTTTTTTTCTCTTGTGATTCAACTATACTTTTTGCAAGGTCCAGTGCATCCTTCGAGCCACACAAGAAATAGAGACGTGAGTCACGCCAAAATGCAAAAGGGGAAAATAGGTACATTTTGGCCCAGGAAGTGTTTGGCTTTTTTTGCCTTTGTCTCTTTGGTGTTAGAAGCTAATCTCCTTGATCCAGTGGGAGACATTGCGCGAGAAGATGTGGGTAGTGAGGGAGTATATCATTGCTCACTCCCGATTGCGTGCTGGGTAAAGCCAGGTACAAGTCACACACCGATTTGATCTCCGAATAGTAGTGCAACGCTGGCCATAAGACAATGATTCGCCGCGAGCACAGGTCGTCGAACCACGGATGCTCCTTTCCAACTTCCTGGAATGGTTCAGCGTCCATGCAACTTTTGTTAAGCAAATCGGAAAGCCTCGGTACCAGTGCATGTGGTTGCGTGGCTGTGGAGAGTGTAGTACATTGACGAGCGGCGCTTGAATATGGCACTGGAGATGCCGAACTAGACAGCCAGGGATGCTAATGTCTCATTGTCATGAAGTTCTGAGCTTTCCAACCGTTGATTGCGACTGTCAAAGATAATTTATCCTTTTGTGAGGTTGTTCAAGACCCTTCATGACATTCAGCGACAGACTATCCTGCAAGAAGTCACCAGGTGTGATGTACCACAAGTCGCCTTCGCAGATTGCGTAAAGCAGGTCTTGCGTCATGCACTCAAGCTTATCATTCCAAACACTGGAGACTGTGTTCTGTGATGGTGACCGCATTTAGGTCCAAGCCGCCCAAGCATCATACTCCTGAAACATGAGCTTTGGGCAGATCTCATCGTAGTATGCTCCTCCCTGGGGAACCTTTGGGCACCGCCAAAATCATCAGTCATCGGGAAACACACGTTGCACCTCATCCAGACCCCCCGCATGTAGCAAGAAGCATATTATCGACCTTCGTTCCTCCCATATAAAGAGGCTACTGTAACCTTCCCAGCCTCCAGCATTCACTTCTTCATCCTCCCCGTCTAAGCCTTAACTTACTCCTCCCCACTTACCTCTCGCCGTTACAATGTGCCGTTTCAGACAGTAAGTAGCTCGGAGGTGGCCCCTTGACTAGCTCAAGACCCTAACGCCCATTTGCCAGTGTTTGCAGAATCTACCTCTGTAACCATGTGGAGGTATTGGTGCGTTTCCCACCATGTCTTGCTCATCGCAATAAGCTAAGCAATCAAGCGGCCGTTAGCCTGACGAGTTGGTGAGCTCTACGAGGGCGTCATCGTCGTGATGGTGAAGCTTACCTATCTCTTCTCCAAACAGGTCCCATGCGAAAGTCGATTCTGCAGGTTCAGCTCTAGGCACCCGCCTCACTGCGCCAACTGTAGAGAGACTTGCTGGCAATAGTGAGTAATCTCCTTGGGTGTTATCACCAGGAAGCCTGGTCCAGATCGGTTCTGATGACGCATATGACATTCTCTTTTCGGTTCTGTGCATCTATCTGTCACTCCCATGTCAAATTGACCTCCTTGTCCCTGCAACCCTCTCACATCCCGACCTACAACCACGGCGGCTCCGTCAAACCTGCCTCGGCCTGCACATCCTGCCGCACAACGGACACTCATCCCTACAGCCACCAAGCTCCTGAGCAATACAGTAAGTGCGAGCTCCACGGATGAGTGTTCTTGAGCTCTGAATCAAACCATTTTGGTGTATAGGTCTCAAAATACAAGCGTATTGCCCTGCTTGTGAAAATATGAACACGACTCACTCTGGTCACGGCTATTGAATTCCGCAGCAGTACTGTTTTCATAGTATAGACGGCACAGCACGACTGATACACCGTCGCACTTGGTCTGATTCGTTCCCTTGTATTCTTTTCTCTGAATTGCCTGTATTGATTCGCGCCCGGTGCCTTTATATATATCTTCGTTATTTACTGGATTACCGCCTTGGGGATCCCACCCTTTATGTATCTGTTAAATAGTTTTCCGATATATATATATACATGTGTGTGTGTGTGTGTGTTTTACATTCTCTAGAAAGCTCGAGGTTCATGCTTTGGCGAAGTAACTTTGTTTGTAAACTGAGATCAGCTAACCCTGTCGTTGTTGCTTCGCCCAGGAACCATCCGTTCAAGTTGGGACAAATGGAGTCAGTTGATCGCCATTAAGACCTGAGTCGATTACGATATGCATATTCGCTGACATTGAAATTTCTCTCCGAAATCGAGATCACAGTTGTGACGACGGCGGTGGAATCTAACATCCCGAGGATCATGTTACCCGAGGTACGCGACCGTCGATCAGTAAATCTGTCTCTAACTTGAGAAGCGCCCAAGCCCAGGATGGAGAGTGACATTCTTCACAGACGCGTAGTAGTAGCATACGGTTGTGGCGTGAGATTGGTTAGCCACGGCTAGAGCCCGGTTGATGGACAAGAGGCTTCCCTCAACAGCCCATGGACAACGGATGTAAAAAATAGCGGATGGCGTATACGTTTTCGGCTCCACAAGCTCTCAGTCCGCCTTACGACTCAAGTCACGAAACTACAGGGAAAGGCGGTACCCGTTGCAACTCCAGAAGAACACTTTATAGGAGGGGACCATTTGTTTCAGCGGGAGCATGGATGCGAACTGAACTTGAATTAACCAAGATAGATCAACCTCCGCTATGATACCCGGACGGGATCAGATCTCGTTGCAGCACTGTCACTCGATGGGGGGACCCGTGGGGACTTACTGTATGGCATCTGAGAAAGCGGGATGACAACCGGTCGGGCCTTTCTCTGAATACATTCTAACGAGTAGATGTATGTAATATATGTGTGATGAGACTTCTGAGGAGTGGTAGCGTCCAAAATGGCAAAGGTGAAACTGACGGCAGCTTGGGCGTAGTCTATAGGTCATTCCTTACCAGATATAGCAAATGTCCTATGGAAATTCGCCGAAGGCATCATACAATCACTTTGTCGGGGAAACCAACAATATCAAAGTGATTTCCCCGTTGGCAACAGACGGAAGCTATCCCAGTAGTGGCGGAGTCGATCGATGGTCCGGGCCTTTTGGTTATGATCACGCAGCGTGGATTTTGTTGAAACGACTTTAATCGCATTTCTATGATGACAAAGATAGAGCTTCGGGCTCAAGCTCTCGGATCTGCACTTTGCCACAAGTATTAGATACAACACTGCACTGCAGTGAATAGACAGGTCACAACCATCAGAAACCAACCGAAGCTGCATTGGATTACCAAACATCCGTGGAGGCGTACATGGTGAGCGGTGCCTGGCTCTGCGTAATGAGAGAACGATAGAATCTAAGTTGACTCGTGGTACGTGATAGGCGAAGGAGGGGGTCTTGGGGGTATGGCTACGTATGGTGAGCGAAAAAACCCGGCCAAGTTAAGTCGTTAAACTAGGACGGACTAAAGAAGATTTCGCCGCGTCCCCCCTCCGACGACGACGATCCTGAATGTCGTCGATCGGCAAGAAAGTTGTGCAACATCGCGCCAAGCCGGACTTCCCCGATCGATCGATCAAGGGGTTCGCGACCATGGACCTCTGTCACCTACCCCAACCAGAGTCAAACACACTTTACCTCGGAATTGTTGTACGTAGTACGTAGATACTATCTAGCTTGGGGGCTTAGAGGCGTACATAGTTACTATCTTAGTCGTAGTATACGCTCCTATGTCGTAGCAATAGGTGCCCTTGTTGTAGTGTAGAAATACAGAGTTCATCGTCATTATTATCCCGGGTCACGTGTTAAATCCCATGACTTTAACTCACGCGCTTAATATAAGCAAAATAACCCAAAAATAACAGCTTCCCTCTTGCTCATTAACCATATAGACCGCAGGCCGAATACCACCTCCCTGGCTATATCCCCTGGCTCCCGTTACGATCTCTAATGTCGATACCCACTAATGAACGCCAACCACTTCTCGGAGGCACATCCGAGCTCAAGAAACAAGCACCCGGGCCTCGTGATATCTCGCGCTCAAATCGTTTCGGTATTCTAGCGGGTGTCTGGATGGCCACTTTTCTTTCTGTAGGTTTTCACACTATGGCGACGGGGTCCCCAGCATTGACCGTTGGACTTATCTAGGCGTTCAACCGTGAGCCCTCTTCTTTTAACATTCCGCTGGCACTGCTCACGCGACCTGCTCACGCGATCTGCTCATGCAGAAACCCTTGTTCCAACGAGTACGTGCAACTGGGGTTCCATTACCAATTGCAACTTCACCGTTTATTATAGTGTTGGCATCGATATCCTCAGAGTTCAATAAATCTAATCAAGCCAGTTGGCTGGGCACAGCGTACGCCGGTTCGGAAGTCTTCCGCTTAGTCAATGATCTAATCAGGCCATTAGTTATCTGCTTGCGACTTGCACCTTTACCCCGCTATATGGGCGTCTATGCAATGTACTTGGACGTAAGGGTGCAAATAGGACGGCACTGTTCTTCGCGGCTGCAGGATGCATAACTTGTGGACTATCAAACAGTATGGAGATGTTGATTGTGGCTCGCTTCGTACGTGGTTTCAGACTTCAAGGATTAGCAGGTTCTCTCAAGTTCACATTCAGCTAGCGGGGATGGGCGGTGGTGGACTATTCACAACATCATCGTAAGCACGTTGCACCAGTCATATAGTCGTGAAATGAGCAGTCTCTTGGTAGGATTATTGTCAGCGACATGTATAGCATCAGAGTAAGCCACTTGTTATTGCTTTCCAGCCCCATTGACTCACTCTCACTCCACGGTATAGAGTCGGGGTCTAGCGCAAGGCGCAGCTAGTGTTTTTAACGGCGTATGTGTTCCTTTCCCAGCGGAAGCGATGTCATCTGATTATTCCTGGAACAGCTTGGTCTAGGCCTTGGGGGACCCTTCGGGGGCATGGTCACCGATTGGTAGTATGGAATACCTTTCTTCTCTTCTGGGGTTACTCAGACCTTTTCCTTTGTAGGTTGGGCTGGAGATGGGCGTTCCTCATCCAGATACCTTTCTTCTTCCTTTCATATTTCCTGACGTCATACAATCTCTGCTACGTCACTGCTGTCAGTTATTGATATCTGTGATTATCTCCGACTGGCTGAGATATTTTTGCAGGGCAAGGGCAAGAGCACAAAGGAGATCTTAAAGAGGATTGATTATGGTGGTAGTGCTACGCTGATGCTTTTCGTATGTCAAGATTTTGGTAGTTGGTTTATTCAGGAACTCTGATGCGACTTCCAGGTCGGCTCCGTACTTTTTTTCCTCAGTGAAAGGTTTAACAAGAATCTTTCTGTGAGTCTGATGATCAAGACCTACTCAGATTCGCTCACGCTCATGTGAACATTAGTGGGCGAGTCCGACTGTCGCTGCTTCTCTTGTGTCCGCTCTCGTTTCGGCGATCGCCTTCTTGGTCATGGAACTCTACATCTCTCCTGAACCAATTCTAGCGCCCTCCATGCTCAAGCAAAAGATACCCCTCTTATGTGGAGCATCCAACTTTCTAGTCGCCAACTGCAACTTCTCCATAATGTACTTCTTCCCCTTGTGGTTTCAAACCGTACGTCTGGCAAATGCATCGATTGCTGGTAGGCAGCTTCACAACCAGGATTCAACATCGAAGATTTCTCACAAACGACCTTTTCGAAACAGGAGCGCACTTGTTGCCCAACAGTATAGCCATGTCCACCGGTTCCGTGTTCGCTGGTTGGATGATGCACAAGACCGGGAAATATAAATTACTCAATCTAATTTTCGGATTCTTCCCGTTCATTGGTGCAACTGCGATCTGTTTGATAAACGAGAACTCAGGGTTCATTCAATCCTGGTTTAGCATTGTATGATCATGTTTATCCTGTATCTTCCGATTCAATAGCGCTCATGATTTTGGTTTCAAACAGATACCTCTTGGATTCGGTAATGCTGTTGTTCTCCAAACTATGTTGAGTGAGTAGTATCCGAAATTATCTGGATTTCCTTTGATGTATCGTCCCCAGTTGCGTTGCTTGTCCATCTGCCTGGTACGCAGGATTATACAGGGCAATACCTCCACCTGCTGATTCATTTTCTTGTAGAGAACTATATAGCCATTGGAACAGGGTTCAGCACGTTCTTCCGTGGAATTGGTGTGCTTCTTACCGGCTCACACTGATAAATTACTAATAAAATCCCTTTCAACTTCGTAGGTCAAGTTGGTGGCGTAGCCATTTCATCCGCCATCTTCCAGTCCAAACTTGACTATGAGCTTCACTCCAGACTCACGTTCCCAGGTGCAGATGAGGTACTACTGAGCGCATCCCTCTTTATCACTGCAAACTTATCAAATTCTCCTAGATAATTATGCGAATCAGGCACCAAGCAAAGGTTGTTGCTACGCTCCCGCCTGAGATTCAACGCCCGGCAAGGGACGCTTATAATGCAAGTCTGAAGGCTGTATTCATCTACGCAGCTTGTTCGACGCTCCTTGCTTTCTGTGTCCGCATTCCTGTCAGCAAAATCACGCTCTCAACCCATACATTGTCCCTCACCTTCTGTTTCAGATACCCGAGAAGGACCTTGACTCCCGACCAAAGGACCTCGAACTCCCACAATCCCAGGCTCAGAGTCCGAACGACAGTAGGAGTCAAGAAGAGGAAGACGAGACCCTCCCTCCTTCGCGCGCGTCAGAAACAGAGACTATTACAGTGGAAGATGATGAGGTGGAAGACTTACCAGCACAGAATGGAGATTTAGAATCTGGAGCGAAGAGAGTACTGTCGAAGAAACGGTCGAGGAGGCTGTCCGGCTTCGAATCGCAAGATCTCATGGTGGATCCCGAGACACTACCGACTGGCTCCGGTAGGCCACGAGCCGTGCAACTATAGACAGGAGGGAAATAGACTAGAAGGAGCTTTGGGATGTATGGCCGTGCCCACATACTGAGGAAGCAGTCCTTTCTACACCAACCTTTCCATTTTAGATCTCATTGCTTTATACCATGTGTAATTGCTGTCCTTATCCTCCACCGTGTAGAAACATCGGTTTTAATTGCACCTGCTGCGCTTTGCAAAATGTACGTATACCATTTAGTTCGCTACATGAATGCACCACGTTTTCCGCACACGAAAACCCAACGCCCGAGCACGTCATATGAGCTTGACTTTGACTCAATTGAAGTTGGGACATTGTTTGTCGTTGCTTGGCTGTTCCCCCTTTGACGGAACCTTGCCCATCGGGATGTCTGGTGCGTAATGTGATGGACAAGTCCACGATGCACTCATAACACAGCCTTGTCTGTGCAGCCTTACACTCTCTACGCCTGAACCATGTAAGTCCTATTCCACCACAGGAATGAATCCGACTGACTTGGGCGCTTCTTATACAGATTTTTCAACATTACATTCGCTTTTTGGAATCTTAAATCCTTATTCACAACTTCACTCACAGGCTACAGACTGTATAATCTGCGTGAGACCGTGAACTAAGGCCACCTGAGGTGGGTAATTAGCCTTGACAGCGCCCAATGAATCACCAATCCTTCCAACGCTCTACAGAATAGACAATTTATGGTTTTTCAACCATGCTCAAAGCTGGAATTCGAAACTATCGTCCAAAACCACGCCGCTTGGACTACGCACCCTCTTTCATAAGATACCCCGTATCCCCTTTGTGTTTCCGTACTTCCCGCGCGCTTCATACAGCGTCACGCCATCCGTCGCGCCGAAATTATGGCAGCATTTTCTTAGGTCTTGCCTCCGCATCTCTACTCGGTGGCCTGATCTTTTACGCGAGCAACTCGAAGGTCTTCGTGCCATATGGCATTATTCACGCTGATGCAGACACCCCCGTTCCTCCGGAAAAGGACAAGGAAGCAACTGAAACGGAGGAACCTCCCGAAGATTTTACAACTTGCCCTCCACCCTCATATGCGCGATTCTACTGGGATCAACCTGCAGCGAAACCTCTAGAGGAAGAGCTTAGCTATAACAGTCGCATTTATAACATCGATCCACCCTGTGGCATCCCACGGTACGATGTTTCAGTCGTTGCCAGGTAAGTTTCAAGTATTATACCCCCTTAGACGTTTGATTGACTATCCATATCTACAGTGGCTCGAATGTAGCTTGTTTTTCGTCAGCGAGCCTCATTGAACTACCCACCCATTACTGGGTTTTCTTCGGCATTTACGACGGACACAACGGAAACGAAGTAGCTTCCCACCTCGCTCACAACCTTCGACATGCTATCACGGGAACGCTCGCTGACCTGTTCTCCAAGCATGCGATGCTGCCCGACGCCCATGTTGACCTTAGCGGCGGTTCAGATATCGCCGATTATTGGACTGGCGCTCAGCTCGGAAGGCCATACCCACCGGCGGAAGAGTACGACGCTGCAATCAAGCAGGCATTTATGAATGTTGATAAAGAGATTGTTGACGAAGCAGCTGAGCGCGCACTTGAGGCTGCTAAGCGACACCAGAACAACGAACCTGAGCAGAACTTGCTCTCATATGGGGAGGCGGCAGGTTTGGTTTCTCGTGCGCATTGTGGATCGTCGGCCGTTGTTGCGGTATATGAGAGTGACACGAGACAACTGCGCATGGCTAACACAGGTGACTCCCGCGCTGTGCTAGGACGGCGCGTGGTGAACGACAGAGGAGAGGAGTCCTATGAGGTTCATGTCCTCACCCATGATATGGTTGTACCTTCGGGATTCATCGACGATCCACCAAAGCGGGCACGGAAACCCGTGCAATTGATGCATGCCTTCGGAGATGGTCCCTGGAAGTGGAATGTGGAGCAACTACAACAACTGAGCGACGCCTTTCCATTCATCGTCAGCAACGAAAATCCCCATGCCAAAGTGACCGCTGAGCCTGCTATCACCACCATTGAAACTCAACCCGGAGACTTCTTGGTCCTGGCGAACCAAGGTTTCTGGTCGAGTCTAACGAATGAAGAGGCCGTTGGACTTGTAGGATTGTGGCTGAAGAAGTATTGGAGATATGTCTATCGTGATTCGCAGCCTGAAGATGGTGATGCGGTGACGGTCTATGACCCAGAAACGTTATCTGTGGTTCGGTCCTCTCCTCAGGTCCCTGCTTCTGTTGTCACGACATCCTTCCTCAGGAAGGACGTCTTTGAACAACAAGACTTGCCCGTCCAGCGTTCCGGCGAGAGGGACGATACATTTATGTATCGTATGTGGGGTATTCCGAAGAAGTTTGTAAATGTTGATAGGAATGTTGCGCAACATTTGGTTAGGAACGCTATTGGAGGTGCAGATCGGGATTTGATGGAGGCGTTACTGAAGATGAATATGCCAAGATCAAGGCGATATCGGTGAGTCTCTCTCATGTGCACTAGAGGCGGAAACTGAGATTCTGTTAGGAACGATGTTTCTGTCGAAGTCGTCTTCTTTAACTAGATCGCCTCTTGGTATGCTGACCACCAATCACGCGCAAGGGGCCCATATATCTTCTTCCCAGCGTGAAACCGAAGGGGGCCCACTCAGACAACGACTGGTTCCAATCACTTCGGTCAATGGAAGTTACAATGACTCACTAGCAACTCCGACCGCCACCCGCACCACTTTGCGCGACCTCTGATGGGCAGAGATAGAGCAAAGACAGAATTGGGACACCGTCCGGTGGGCCTACGGGATCTTGGGACATAACATAGGCAGCGCGAACTAGAAGACCACAAGGGCGTCACTCTTTCGTATTACTCCCAGTTACACTATACCTGGTACTACTTGCCTTTTGCGCCGGCCTACCACTAGCTTTTTGTTACTTTACGCGACTCTCAACTGATTACATCAATGTTTCAGTGCTTTAGCTACATCCTCTTCTTCTCTAATCGTATTCACCAACTCGTCATAAATGTGGTGTGATCACAATACAAAGGACCTGTCTGAAACAATCATTCCTGCACAGCCCAGAGATGGCCAAAGCAATGCTGGGAGTAACGGATCCGTAGTATTTAACGTGGCCCACTGCTCGAGGATGCACTCCACTCAAAAGACCGGCGAGTAGTCGTTAAAGGTACAGTAAATAATACCAAGCTCAAAGAAGCTGATTGTTTGTTTAGGCTAATGATTCCCTCGATGATTTATGACTCTATGGCTAATATGACCTATGCCTGGCACCAGTATCTGTTCTTGAAACCTACCCTGAATCGTCCCAGTATCCCTACCCGGATCTATCAACCTGCCACAATCGCGCGCCTACCACCAGAGATATTGTCAATCCTCTTTCTCTTCTACGTTCAGGCGCCTCAGCCTAGGTCTGGCAACTCGAAACCCAGGCTTTGCTACTCCCTGGAAACCCAAGCCTCGCCCTTGGTACTTACGCAAGTATGCTCTTCATGGCGACGAGCTGCGTTCTCCACAAACCAGATGTGGTCATCTCTTCACGTTACTGGTCCCACTCCGGGACAAATTCCTTTGATCCAGTTGTGGCTCAAGCTTTCTAGTCAAGCTCCACTATCTCTTTCCTTCAAGCAACAACCCCCGATCCTTCACCAGGAACCCGATCACAGCATCAATGTTGGAGACCCTCTGGTTCTCGAGCCGCTTGTTAAAGAAGTGTTATACCTATTCGCCCAACATTCTAGCCGCTGGAAGGAGATCAACCTTCAATTCAGCTTCCCTGATACACCGCTTTATACTCCAATTTCCCTCTGCGACCCGCTCTTGGACCTGTCATCTCGTGGAGGATTGCCACGCTTGGAGTCGGCATCCATCAATATTTTTGTGGAGGAAGTTTGGTCTTGCGCATACGCCAGCGATGTGCTCCGATCTATCCACGTCCACCAGGGACTGGGTCTGCATCGACAAGCCCCATGGAGTCGATTAACGGCTCTTCGATGCGATGGAATTGCGGAATATCACTTTATGTTCATCGCTGCTAACTGTATCTCCCTCCAATCCCTCCAAGTCGAGTTTTATATCTACCCCCGTGACTCAGAAGAGGAAGCACGGTGGTCTTCACCTGTACCAAACACACTAAAATCAACAACGCTTCCGTCCCTTCGTACTCTCACAATCTCGTTCAACTGCATTCCACCTCATTCTGTCTTCGACTGTCTCAAACTCCCCTCCCTACGCAGCCTCACATTACACCAGGAACTCGAGCTACACGACGCAGTACCGGACGGCATACTATGTGACAGTTTCCGCAACATGCTAGTTCGCTCTAGCTGTGCGCTGGAAGAGCTCAGAATCCCAGACTACCTTGTTAACTATTCCATGATCTTCGGCCTCGGAACGCTGTTCTGTCTCCGTAGCCTCTCTGTCTTGGAGTTGGGGAAGGTTGAGGATGACGTGCTCAGCTTGCTGACGCTCCCTAATTATACGTTCTTTCCCGACCTTTGCCATCTGAAGATTCCCTTCTGCTCAACTAAGGGAGATACCTTAGCTAAAATGTTGAAATCTAGGATGCGTAAACTAAAGGAAGTGGAGATTGTGCTTGGTGAGGGGTCAAAGATTGATCTTATACCTCTGGAGATTTGGTTTTATGGTCCCAAGATTAGGATTTACGATGCGTATGGTCTTTGTATTCGGACAAAGCAACCTAGAACTTCGGAATGCCTGTATTGTGGTGCTTCCTATGTGCCCCGGCGCCAGTTTCACGGGGTCTTTGCAGCGACGTAATGGCCCCGAGCTCTTGTCTCTGTTATCCATTAATTCTCACCTACATTGCTATAATATTTTATCTTGTACCTTTAGAGTATTAAAGGCGCCCATTGGACCTTGTTATACGTATTTATTGGATATATACACCGAATACATACTATACAACTTAGCTCTTGCCAATTATTCAGTTCAGATCTTGAGAACAACTCTTCCCGCGATCGTCCCGTTCTCCATATCCTGGAAGACGCTACCATACAGAAGCTGAGTATGCACATTCGAAGAGCCTAAACCACGGCCACTCACGTGTTCAAATCCTCAAGTTTTCGAGTTTCAAACTGGCACTTGACCTTTCCAAGTGCAGCAATCGCAACAGCTTCATCGGCTTCTTGGCGATTCCTTTATCACTTATATCAGCACTTGCGATCCTTCAGAAAGACACAACCTTCATATCCCCTCACCCAATAGCAGTCCCAATAATCCTCAAGCTCTATAACACCATGAACACCAGCCGGGGATCAGAGTGAATCGAACCACCAACCTTGCTAATGATTAAACTGATAGGAATATTCAGCGGGGCAGCTCCGCTGGGCATGCCGATTGCCATAAGTGTTCCAGTGTTCTTCAAGTACATCGCAGCTTGCGAGAACGCTCGCGGCTGATAGCCACCATTCAGCCTCGAAAGACGAAATTACTAGACCAACTGGTTGCGGACTTACATCTGGGGTTACGATGATCGCAGCTTGAGGTCCAGGACCACCAGTGGCTGCCTGAACGTCGGCAATAAGGTCCTTACTTTCCTTGAAATCAACCCATTTCTCGGCTCCCAGACTGAGGGCAAGCTTTTTCTTGCTTTCTCCAGTATCTAATGAGTTGAGTGTGAGCAATAACTTCGGGATGGATTGGAGAATGAAGCGATACCAATTGCGACGACGCGAAGGCCCTGGGCGACGGCGTATTGGACGGCTTGATGTCAATTATTAGGGTTTGGGTATTACGAAACGCTTGCGTGGTGACGTACCGAGGTGACCCAACCCCCCTCCAGCACCGGTGATTGCAACCCACTGCCCGATGCGAGCAGCTGACGTTTTCAGAGCCTTATATACGGTCAAACCCTGAGTGATAATTTGTAAGTATATGGCAAGTGTCAAGAGTTAGGGTACTAAGAGTCCCACAGCGCAAAGGATGGGGGCAGCAGAAGCACTATCAATGCCATCCGGAATTTTCGTCACATAGTTGGTGTATGAGACCTAGGAAACAGGAAAGTATCAGTCCAAGCGAAGGATATATGGGGACAAGAAAGGAACGAACCGCATATTCTTGGAATGTACCCGGCATCTGCAAACCATGACTCATATTCTTCATGTACGCAGTACAGGCTACTCAACGTCAGCACAACAACGTCCGCTCCTCAAACGAAGTCCACAAACTTACAAAAGTCCTGAGCAGCACGGCACATCTCGCATCTAAATAAACCAATCGTGTCAGTAAACCTGTGAAGGGAACCACACCACCTAAGATCACTAAAACACTCACATCTCGCAAACTCCAGCAATAAACTTCAACCCAACCCGATCACCAACCTTCACCGCAGGATTATTCGTATGTTCAGCAATAGCCACAACAGTCCCAACACCCTCATGTCCACCAATAAGCGGCATCGGCGGCGCCCTACCCCAATCCACGTTCTTGATATGTAAATCCGAGTGACATACACCCGAATACTCCAGTTTGACTAAACACTGACCCGGTTTGAGTTCGTTGGGTTGCGTAACGGGCCAGTTAGTCTCGATTCGGTAGTCGCCTTTAGGCTCATGTAGAACAGCTGCCTTTTGGGTTTTAGGGATTTGTGGGCTTGTGCTAGTCATTTGTGAGGCTAGAGTTGGAGTGTGCGAGTGGGTGTGAGAGTTCAAGATGGGTGTGGTGAGGGTCTGCTTATATGCTGGTTTCAAATCAACTTCTTAGCTTATGTTTTGGGAACTAAACTCCTCGTCTTGTGATACATCCGGCCATGGGAGCAGCCGAAAAGCGAATAAACTATTGTGCTGGGAAGAGTGATGATTGGGCTGTGATGGTCGCGGTCATTCCTTTCATTATGACGCATATAGGGGTCAGATGACACGACCTCAGTTCCAAAGTCTGATTGAATGAACTAACCCGTGCATGTAATGGAAAGTGTTTGGATGAGTGCTGACTCCGTACTGGGAAATGGAGGGAAAGGTGTACGCATATGGTCAAGAGCTTGATAGGGGCTAGTTCTAACGTTTGATGGGAATGATCTACGTGAGACATACAACATGTAATAAAGAGCTACAATGCACTAGAACATCCAATAATGTTGGAACTCGAGGGAAAGCCGAGGGCTCATAAGCTTAGGCAAGGAGTTTCCACGTAGTCAAATGCTTGAAAACTCGAGGGTCGCGTAAGATATAAGTCAGCCCAGTAGCAAGAACAACCAAGAGCAGACTCCATTTCAAGAACCTGTTCCTCTTTTCCTTTCGCCTCCTCTCAAGCCACTCGTCAAGGCCAAGACCGGTGTAGTCTTGCCAATTGGGCTTGCGGAGCCACCACCAAAACAACGTCGTGGCACTGTATTGATGATTCAGTGTTCAACAATTGTTAGATGGTCTTTATGAGAGAAGACGCACCCAGGGAAGATGTTGGTAATCTTTCCACTCCCATCAATACGATACCATGAGTTACAGTTTACAAACACCGACGTCGAAAGCCGCGATTGAATCTTTTCATTATACGCATCGGTAGATTCATTTTTGACCTCAACAGTAACGACTCTGCGTTCAAGAATAGGTTTGATGAGTTGAATAATGTAGTCGGCCTATCCGGGGCATTAGCTAAATGATAATGACACATCATTCGGAGGCGGGGGTACCTGACACTCGTTGGTAAATATCACAGAGGTATGACCTGTTGCCGTGTTCGGTCCTATCAAATGACTCTCGTCAGATTGGGTAGCTTTGGAGACGCGAAGTAGACGCACCAAGGATTGTAAAGAAGTTCGGGAAATTGGGGAAGGTAGTGCCTCGGTAGGCTTGTGGGCCATTCTTCTCCTCAAAGTACTCGTGAATTGACCCTTTGACACCTCGAACTTCGAGAGGGAATTTATCCTATTCCGCGTGTTGTGAGTCTCGCGTGTACGAATTAAGTGCAGCTGGAGGTGCAACGTACAGCCGCGTAACCCGTCCCGAAGATGATCACGTCGAAAGGAATCTTTTCGCCTGGTGGACCTTGATCAGTAGAAGATTGACGTTGGGTGGTGGTCGTGTACCTTTCTTAGTGACGATACCGTCCTCGACAATCTTCTCGACGCCATCCCAGTTAAGATCAAAGTTGGGACGATGCAAAGCCTTGAGGAAATCGGTGTCGAAGATGACGCGCTTGCATCCGATAGCTAGATGGCATTGAGCCCGGCCATCGGAGGTCTGGAGGCATAAAATACTCACGGTACTTTGGAACGAGCTTGTCGTGGTACTCCTTCGGAGCAGCAGATTTGATATAGTACACCGCTGTCTGTGGCGAGTATCACGAGGGAGTGGTAAATGGCGTAGAGAAAAAACACTAACCTTCTGGGTGAAACGACGCAAAGTTTCATTTCCGAAGATGGTAACGTAGAACAGCTCAAGCTGCAACGGATCACCCCGTTAGCACTTCACTGAAGGTCTGGTAATATTGACATACACGCCAGTACATCAACCAACGCCAGAACAGTTGGACAAAGGGTATATTCCGGAAAACCCAGCGACGCGCGGCAGAATATTCAGTGCGAATCTGATATCGTGCAGAAGGCGTTAGCTCGCGGTAAACCTATACTGAAACAAGGGACGCACGGGTGGCATAAACCAATTCGGCGTCCTACAGAACTCGGTAACCTGCACGCTAGGATCCTCGGTGATACAAGGCACAAACTGGGTCCTAACCAAAGGCAATCAATTCCAAAACATTAGGACACCAAAACACAACGCCACGTACGCAGAAGCCCCATTTCCAATAACCGCAACCTTCTTGTTCTTCAAATCAACTTTATAATTCCACCTCGCAGAATGCCACATCTCGCCCTTGAACTCCTCTCTCCCGGGTATACCAGCGTACCTTGGTACCTCAAGCACACCAATAGCTGAAACTAGCACCTCTGCTTCAAATACACGTTTCTCCCCCGTAGTAACATTCTCAAGGTTGATCCTGTAAACCTTTGCTATATCGTCCCAGGAAGCCGACACGACTTTCGTGTTGAATTGGATACGGGGGTGAAGAGCATATTTATGGGTGAGTTGTTGCCAATAAGCTTGGATGTCGGGAGAGTATCCATGTGAGTGAGACCAGTCGTGATTGTCGGTGGAGAGGGAGTATATGACCATGGGAACGTCCGAAGAGCATCCCTGAGGGGTGTGATTAGATGGGAGATTATGAGTTGGGAGATGAATAGGATAACGTACTGGATAGATGTTGTCCTGTTTAATGCCGTGGCCGGAATGGGTTAGTGGGTTATTTGGCGTGGGCGTCAAGATGGAATGGGAAGTGCGTACCCGCCATGTTCCGCCTACGTCCCCGCCTTTCTCAAAGATCTGCGCACATAGTAGGGGGTGTGAGGGTTTGATGTGGGGGTTTGGGAGAGGGGGGGACTGACTGTGAAGCTGTCATAGCCTAGTTGTTGTTTGAGTTTGATAGCAAGTGACAATCCACCGGTTCTGTCCAGTGATATTCAGCGGTGTTGTGAAACGAAGGCGAAAAGAACTCTACGTACCCAGCACCAATAATGGCGACTCGCGGAGTCGGAAGAGTGCTCTGGATTGTCGGGGTCATGGTTAGAACAGTGTCGGCAATGTATGCAAGTGGGATCTGGGGGCGAGAATTGGAAACAAAAAGGAAGCGGGTTTATGTGGACGGCCGGTGGACAGGTGATATGTTGGATTCGGACTGAGCTGTTCTTTCTCACATTTCAATCAAATCTCACGGAGCGTCAGAGTTAGCGAGAAGCGCGTCTAAGAATAGACGAGTGAGGCGGGCGTTCCACGGATTAATGGCTGTCTGATATCCTAAGCTTGACCCTTGGCGCCAATGGTTGGCTTGGTCGTTCGGTAGCTGATAATGTGCGATATGAAACGGCATGACGATACGTTATACCACCAGGGTAAGAGAGACAATAAATTATTAGTACAGCGAGTGGTAAGTAGCTTGAAACGTGAATCGTCTATAATAACCTGCAGTATTACTCAATAAGTCTTCCGGCCAAATTCCTCCTTGGGATGATCGGCGTTCGGGGGTAAAAGGCTAAGAGATGCTTGCCTGTGAGACCATGGATTATGAGCCTATTTCGGTGCCTCCTACGTTGACGGCGATTTTAAAGGGGAAAGGCGATATTCCACTGGATTGGGTTATAGGGGGTACTGCGGTTCGGCCTCGTTCCGAGGAAGTGTGAGTGAGCATGGTGTGTATTGATTTGGTTAGGGTATTCGCGAGGTTGGCATTGAAGGTTTGGCGATCTATCGTAACGGGTTTCGCGGCTCTGAGCTGGTGCTGGGTGATAATAAATTGAGGAACGTACCACGCTCGCTCCTGTGTTGGCGGAGCTCAGCGTTGATGATCCTGTATAGGTGTGATATATGGGTCTCGAGGAACAATCTGACGATACCAAAGAATAGAGCCCACCATTGCTCCCAAGGCACGTCTTCTTCCGCCATATAGAGTTGGTACCACGACTTCTTCGGCCGCTTCTCAGAGAATGTCACGATGATCTGTACGATCGGGCGACCCCGTCACCAACAAGGCTCCAAATGAAAGGAAAATAATTACGCACTTGACCTCTCCGATTCGCGTCCGCTTGGATTGCTCTCCAGAAGGTTTCCACCTTGTCATGGACGAGTTGTTCCATCTCTGGATCTGATACACCTGGCTATGTGGTGTCAGGGTGGGGTGAGGATCGATGGGGTCTAGGTAAAGCACCATTGTGACGTCGAGAACCTCGAAAGTTTGTGGTCGTATGAGACCAAATAATCGATGAAACAGTATTGAGTGGAGAACACCGTTGAGGACATCTTTGATTGTCTGGCGGTCCAGGACCTATAAGCGCTCGAATGAATGTCAGAAAGAGCCATACGGGCAACGTGGGATGCTCACCAAATCGATTGTAATAGTTGGATATGTAGTGTTTACCCCAGCCATGATTCAGGAAAACTGAGGTGAGTATTACAAGGTCGGAGCGTTGGGCAGGCAATGAGGAGAAAGGCGCTAGGCACTGAGTGCTGAACCCTAACCCAAATCTATGTTTATCACCAGCACGTGACAGAGCGGAGATGTGTTGGCGTCACTTGGATGACTCTCCAACCCAATGTCCTTACTCTCATCGTCGTCGGCGGCCTCGACGTCGGCATGTTGCTCCGTCGTTCTGGGCTGCTTTAGACGTGGATTTGTAACATCGCTACGACGCCTTGACCACTATCAAACTCTCGGAGTGCCTCGGGGTGCTTCCAAGGCCCAGATAAAGGCATATGTTTTCCACCCACTTCTACAGTTTGATATTGACACTGCTCTATGTTCTAGTCACATTATTATCAAGTTCGTGAGCCACTGTGGTAGCATACGCTCATCCCCGACCGCCATATTCATGCTAGACTACTAGTTGAGCAAGAAACACCACCCCGACATCTCCAAGGACCCCAAATCCAAAGAAATATTTTCTGCCGCGAGTGAGGCCTACTCCGTACTAGTAGACGACCGTCAGCGGTATGTCATACTTGCCGTCACTACGTTGCTACCATGCTGATTCGCCGCGTCTTTGCCAACTATCTTTGTCCCAGACGTGCATACGATCGTAGCCTATTACATCGTTCTCCTGGGCCCCTTCACCCCCAATCACACTCATACTCCCCACGCGCACCCCCTACATCAGGCCCTCGTGCAAACTACGCTTGGGAATCTGCCCATCGTCGTAGCACTGGCTTCCGCCAACCACCTCCTGATTACGCTTCTGCTCCTCCACCTAATCGACCTCGTGGTACTACTTTCACAGCTGGCAGTGGCGGTGGTACAGGTCGACATTACACACCGCCCCAGGAAGCGTACCATGACGTACTACGAGGATCACGGAAAAAGGAGGAGGAAGCGCATCGCGAGATGGACCGAATACGGAATACGTCGAGTCTTGTTAGGGCCTTGCAGGTGATGGCTGCGCTCGCAGCAAGTTTATCGTTGATGGGAGGAATGGGCGGTGGTTAATTAGATGAGATCAAAGTAGAATATACAGGACTTTTTTAATCTATTTTGTGGTATTCTGGAGAGTCTCCGTAGAATTCTAGATGCACGACGAACCTCACAGCAACGGAATGTTGCGAAAAGGAACTCGTGACCGTGTCGTGGGATGTTTAAGTTTGTTGATTCAAGCGTGTATTTAAAGCCCGTTCTTTCCCCTCTTTTCCCCAACTGACGGTCTCATTCCTACCACCACCATCCTCTCGGTAGGCTTGCATTCTTCGTCGTTAACAACACTCCATCTCCCATCATCGCCCATCTTTCCCATTCTATACAATGCCTCCCAGAAGCGCACCTGGCCCTCGTACCGCACCTGGATCTAGAGGCGGTTCTCGCGGCGGCAGTTCCCGTGGAACCAGTCCTGGTCGTGGTGGCGGTCGCGGTCGCGGAGGCGGACCTCCACAAGGTCCTCCCCCGCCCCGAGGACCAGTTGCGCCCGTATCAATACTACCTAATGTAACTCCGGCAGGTGAGCGGTCGTTATCTAGGACTTTATGCCGTGGTCGAACGAATAATAATATGCGTTGGAACTCTTTGATCTTATCAATCGTGCTGATGATGGTTTCAATGATAAACGCACTGTGTCATTGAACGTCCAAACCTGTTTTCATGATGACTGAATTACTCTTGCTTTTTTTTCTTCGCGTTTGATTGGTTTAGGACATGTCGCTGCTGTGGGTGTTAAGCGCCCTGGCCAGGGAACGATGGGGAGACCCATTGAGTTGCAAGTCAATTGCTACCCGGTCGACGCTCCCAATATCACGATCTATCAGTACGATGGTATGTTTCCAAGCCTATGCAGTCTTTCATGTCACTCAGGTTTGCTGCATGTTTCGTTTCATCTATGCAGTCGGTGAGTGCTCTTGGTCATGAATCCGTCGAGTTTGGTTGCGAATGTTGCATTCCCAGCTATTGACCCCGACAAGTTGCCCACTCGAGTCAACATGGAGATTTTTAGGCAAGTCGAACAAGACTACCCCACGATCTTCACCAAGCCGTTGGCCTACGACGGTCGCAAGATTGCGTATTCGGCCGTTAACCTGCCTCTGGGAGGTGTTTCTCGGACCGTAAGGACTGACGCTCGTTTTCTTCTGGGATATTCTTGACACATTTATTCCAGTTCGAAGTCTCCTTGGCGCCGAAGAACGGAGGTACCGCTCCGAAACCGGGAGGCCGTCCACCGAGGGTTTACAAACTCAAATTAACTCAAGCAGCGACGATCAACACTGAGTACGCCAGGCCATCTGTATATTTGGCGCGCAGCTGATCATGTATAACCCAGTGTTCTTCACCGTTACATCAGTGGCCAGCAAAGCTTGGATACCGCAGTCGCGACTAGTCTTGCTGTAAGCCTCTACCTCTCGTAACATTTTCTTTACTGATTAACACACCAAATACTAGGCCTACAACACCATCATCCGCATGGAACCCAACCTGCGGTTCCCCTTCAACGTCCGTAGCTTCTTCACTCCCGACGGCGCTCGCCAGATCGGTGGTGGTATCGAACTCTGGCGCGGATTCTTTCAGTCTATCCGTCCCGGCCCCGGCCGCCTCTTCCTCAACCTCGACATCGCCACATGTATGATGTTCCGCCCTGGCCCTCTAGTCGAGCTCTGCCTTGACTTCTTTGACCGCATGGATCTCATCCGCGGCAACTATGCGCAGTTCCTCTCCCCTAACGGGATGAGTGAGCGCGAGCGTGTCAGGTTGCAAAAATTCTTGACAAACCTAAAGGTGACCGTCCCCACGTCGACTCGCGACAAGAAGCGCCCCATTCGAAGGCTTTCGGATCGTGGTGCAGGACAGATCACGTTCGAGTACCAAGGGAATAACGTTTCTGTCGCGAGGTACTTTGAACTCACCGGACAAAGGATTCGGTACCCACAGATGTTTTGCGTTGAGGTACGTTCCGTGTTTTCACCTGACGTTGGACCTACCCGACCAATACTGATATTGTTTATGTTTTTGTAGTTAGGTACCAGTGGCGCTCTCGTGCCTCTCGAACTCTGCCAAGTCCCACCGGGCCAGATCATGCGCAAGCAGCTCCCGAGCGACAAGACCAAGGCCATGGTCGAGTTCTCCACTCAGAGGCCCGCAGAACGATTCCAGAGCATTCGTAACGGAGCGCAGCAGCTCCAGTATGGCCAGTCGGAATACATTCGCGAATTCGGCATGAACATCCACACCGCTGGGGGTCCGCTTACGTTGCAGGGCAGGATCTTGCCTACGCCTGGGTTGCAGTATGGAGCAGGTAGTAAGGAAATGACTGTTGTACGTGTTTTGGTTTCCCATGAAGTTCAAGGCCATGAGTTGATGGCTTCCTGATTCCTTTTACAGGTTCCTAGGGATGGGAAATGGAACATGTAAGTTATTTCTCTTGGTGTTGAGTGAGTTGGCAAGATTGACTTTCTTCTGTAGGGCGGACAAGAAGCTCGTCGCAGCCATGACGATCAATCACTGGTTGATATACACGTTTGACACCCGACGATTCAGAGAACCAGCCGCAGGTGAGATGGTTAGAAACCTGATAAGAGGTTTCGAAAGTACCGGTAAGGTTTTGTTCTTAGTCGGTCTTTGGATAGGCTTGACTTCAACTTGGGACTTAGGCATTGTCATGAACGACAAGCAGCCGATGATCAGGAGTGGTAACCCACAAGGTAATATAGTTGATGTGAGTATCGCACTTGGCGTGGGACGCGGACGGGTTGATTGATATTTTTTTTCTAGCAACTCCGATCGGCAGGAATGGCATCATACCAACAAAAGAAGACTGGACCGCAGCTCATTGTTGTCATCTTGCCGGATCAGGGTAACACCGAAATCTACACAGCTGTTAAGCAGTAAGTGATTGATTTTCATTCGGCGGATTCACGTTATTCATTGACGCTTGCGTTGACAAGCTTTGGCGATATTGTGGTATGTATATTCTTCCCTCCGTAGTGAAGTCGAGTGGCTGATTTCTCTCCAGCAAGGTGTAGCGACACAATGTTTGAAGGCTGGTAAATGCGTCGGCGCAAACATCCAGTACTGGGCGAACGTAGCCCTCAAGTACGCTTCTTGATGTCCGTCATTTGCATTATCTAACCCCTATCTCAGGGTTAATGTTAAACTCGGAGGCATTAACTGCACTCCGCAAGCCAGAAGCGCTCCGCTCCTCTCAGATCCGGCAAATCCAGTCATCATCATGGGTGAGTCTATGATTGTTCTTATTTCTGATCATGGGTTGACCATTCTTCTGTGAATAGGTGCCGATGTTCAACACCCCGCGCCAGGCGCCGAAGGTCGACCTTCGTTTACTGCCGTTGTCGGTAGCGTTGACCAGTTAGCTTCGAAATACGTCGCAACGAGTGCCTTGCAAGTGGGCAGACAGGAGCTTATTGACGACCTCAAGTCGATGTGCAAGGTACGTTTTTACGTAGTTTCCTTGGTAAGTGATGTGGTTGTCTGACGCCTTGGGATGGATACAGGAGATTAT
Organism: Podaxis mareebaensis; assembly: GCA_018524725.1. NCBI lineage: Eukaryota > Fungi > Basidiomycota > Agaricomycetes > Agaricales > Agaricaceae > Podaxis > Podaxis mareebaensis. The sequence goes on along the minus strand of JAEUWP010000333.1, from coordinate 26,753 downwards.
ACAGTCCCATATGGGATATCGGAGGGAAAAGGAGAGGGCAAAGAATCCCGCCCCTAAGAAACTTATTTTCTTCCGAGGTGTGTTATGTCATTTATCCTGGGTTGCACGGATGTTGATGTTCGTTGTAGACGGTGTGTCGGAGGGACAATTTGACCAGGTTTTGCAAACGGGTGAGCAACTCTGCTTTTGTTGGCTTGCTTGAAGAAAGCTGACCGCGCCGTGTCAACAGAACTACCGCTCATTCAAGGTTCATCTTTCTCCGCCGTCTATCTGATGCCTTGGTTGATATTTGATATCCAACAGAGGCATGCCGGGAATTGAACATTAGACCGCAAATCACCCTCCTTGTCGTGATCAAGCGTCATCATATCAGGTCCGTTGCCTTTTGTCTGAGAATGTTCCATGACGTGCTCATGCGTTTGTGTCAGGATGAACCCTATCAGTAACGCTGACAGAACTGGCAACTGTCCCGCTGGCACGATCCTCGATACCGGCATTACGAGCCCCGTAGAGTTTGATTGGTACTTGCAGAGCCATGGTGGTCTGCTCGGAACCAGTCGACCCGCTCACTATGCTGTATGTCTTCGCGTTCTTGTCATAATGTTTAAGTTATATTGATCCTATTATGTTTTAGGTCTTGCACGATGTAAGTATCTCATAGTAGTAAACCTTTTTGGGTAGACTGACAATGTTTCTTTTCGCTTTTTAGGATAACCGTTTCAGGTAAGCGAATCTACCTCAACCGTTGAGCGCAGAGAGTTGACAGTTCTCCCACAGTGCTGATACCCTTCAAGGACTTGCGTTCACCCTATGTCACGTATACGCTCGCGCCACCCGTTCGGTCTCTATCCCTGCTCCCGTCTATTGTGAGTCAATCTTCTGGCCATGTCATAGCATCACGGCTAATCAACGCCTCGCTCACAGATGCCGATATCGTGTGCGCTCGTGGGAAACATCACTTTGAGCCGGGCCTCGCGCTTCAGCTCAGTGACAGCGCCTCGCAAACGGCGTCGGTCGACGCATTCAGGGATGCGTACAGACCGATTCATCAGAACCAGAAGCGTATGATGTTCTTCTCTGTGAGTCGCACTTTTGATTTTGTCTCCGTTGATGAGTCTGATTATCATTCTCAGTGAATGGAGTATTGTGTAAATGTCGGTTCGCCCAGTCTCTGCCGTTCTTTCTTGATTCTTAATGAACAAATGATCTCCTTGTACTTGTATGTTGATGTTGCTATGCCCTGCTTTCATGTTTTTTTTTTTTGAATCGCAATAATGGAAATGCATAATTATACCCTGTTTTTGGATGGATAAGTGTAGCTCGCAGGGTATGTTATAGCAAAAGCTCCTTAATTCAAGACAAACAACTATTGTCACGGGTACAGTGGTAGATAGAGCACAAATCAACAAAACCAACAACAATACAAAAAACATTACCCAATCCATCTACTTCTGGTTCTTATACACTGCCTACAGACAAAACCCATTCAGTAGGACAGAAATGGCACGGCGCAGACAACACTCACATCAATCTCGTTCTTAAATGCATTTGCAATCTTGGACCTCTGGATCTTATGCGCGGCCGTCAAAAACCCATTCTCCGGTGTCCAGTCCTCAGGCGTCAATATCACATCACACAACAACTCGACCTGCCTCAACCCGTTCTTCTTTCCCAGCACATTACACTCTTGTAAAATCTTCTCCTTGACGGCCTTGTCATGGCACAAATCCGATAATGAGGTGGTAGTAGAGGTTGAGAGGGCGTGTTTGAGGTTATGTTCGTGCGGGACGATGATCCCCAGAGGTTGTTTTGCCTCTGCGGAAGCGTAGACGCACATGTTGGATACGAGGTCGCAGGATTTGTAGATGGATTCGAGGCGTTCGAGGGCGATGTATTCTCCGTGTTGGAGTTTGATGAGGTTCTTGACGCTAACAAGAAACGCGTTTGTTAGTCCGAACCACGTCAACAAGATGTGTCAAGGCGTACCGATCGATGAGCGAGAGTGTACCATCCTCGTTCCACTGCCCGACATCACCAGTCCTGAACCACCCATCCTTTGTGAAGACTGACTCGTCTTCGTTCAGGTCTGGACGTTTGAAGTAGCCTTTCGTTACTGACGGGCCGCGGATACAGATTTCGCCTGTAGGGGGGTTATTCTGCGAGGAGTAACCTGCTTCGGGTACGTCTATGAACTTGATTTCGATTGAGGGTACTGGTAAACCAACCGAGCCTGTTTGTTGCAGCTCGGGTGGGAGGAGCGTACACATCCCACAAGATTCGGTCATTCCGTACGCTGAAACGAATTATTTTGAGTCGGGGAGGGCGTAAATCAACTAACCACAAAGCCCACCTTGTAAAAGAGGCATCATAGTCTGGCTCAAAAATTCCTGCGTATCTTGACTAATCGACGCGCTCCCATTCATCGCAAACTTCAACTGCCCACCACCTGCAGCTTTAATGGGACTCAAAACAAGACTATCCGCAATCCGGCTCAACACCGGTAAATCCGCCCTTTTCAACGCCAACGCGCCCCAAAACACTTTCTGACCCAACGTCCCAGATGTGTTGATTTTACCCATAATCCCTTTCTTCATCGTTTCCCATACTGTCGGGACGCCAAACATGATGTTTGGTTGGAATGCTGCGAGGTCGCCCTTACAGTTCCTCACAGAGTTGTCTGTAAGTGTTTTGGAGCGGGCATAACCGACGGTGATGCCGACGAAGAATGCGACGAACTCGACGATATATTCGAGGACATGTGCGAGCGGGAGGTACGCGAGGTATCTGTCACCGGCTGGGATATGGGGTTCGAAGACGATGTAGACGGAAGCAATGGAAGCGATGAGGTTGCTGTGTGTTAGGCAGACGCCTTTAGGTGCACCGGTGCTACCGCTGGTATACATGATGCAAGCCATAGTATCAGGTTTCGGACGGCGGTCTTGGATCGTAGTTCGATCCTTGTCCTTGCCGAGGAAAAGGAGTTCATCGATGTGGACGGCTCTGAGTCCTTCGCGCACGGCGAAGATTTGGTCGACGAGTCCGTCTTTGGGTTTGCCGTCGTAGATGATGAATTTGACGGAGGGTGTACGGGGGAGGACTTTGAGTACTGTGGGAAGGAGGTTGTCATTTGTGAAGAGACCGATGCATTCGGGCTCGTTAAGAGAGTGTTCCAACCCAGATTCGCCTAGGGTGTCGTAGGCTGTTGCGATGGTCGTTGAGATGAGAGCGCAGCCTTGGGATATGATCTGCCAGTTTAATCTGTAATCGGTCGTAGTGGTAAATATGTCTGAAATGCGAGAGAGAAGAGATTTAACGCACCCCGTAGAAGCATATATGTTAAAGACGTGATCAGTAGAGATGCCCAAATCCGCGAGACCACGCCCGGCTTGTGAAATCGCTTCCTCGAGTTCGAGGTAGTCAAAGTACTTGTAGTCGCTCAGCTCAAAGTACTTCCAGGTCTTGGTCTCCGCAACCTCTCTCCCATCAACGGTTTTCTTGATCTCCTTCTGCTCCTCGTGGACCTTGATGACGTCGCGCCAACCCACGGCCTTCATCTTGCCGTATTTCTTGGCCGCGTATGCAATGATATCAGGAGTAGTCTCGATACCTTCCATGGGCCGTGTTACGAGCTCCTCAGCATTATTGGCGAGCCTGCGGATGGGTCCCTCCCCGGGCTTCGCAGGCTCAACCTCGACAGAGCCTTTGCCAAAGTGTTTTGGACGCATAGAGAGAGGCTTTAATTTGGACATGGTTGTGGGTGATGATAGAGAAGGGGATTTGTTAGAAATAGGGCGTAAGGGGGCCTGTTTTATATTGAACGTAGCGTCATCGTAGTGATGTGGGTGGTGTTGTGGATTCGTGGATTTGCGCCTCTGCGTTCTTGGCCTGGTGCGTGTTTGGACCACCCCTCTTCCACCCCTCTATCACCTTCGATATGACGCCAAGGCTCTTGATTCCCCCATACGAATCGCGGGGGAGGTGGCTGAGAGGATATCTAACGAGTATGAAAGCAGCGTAACAAGCGTCTATGTTGCCCGGCTACAAAATGCTCCGAGACCGGTGACGTCATCATCACACCCCTGTCCAAGGTACTGATCCCTACGCTGTCAGACTGTCTCCTAACATTCAGCAAATACATCTTGTCGGCCACAGGGTATGTTGTTCTGCCATGATACAGTCATGTGAACCACCACACGGACTTGAATTGTATTCCTGCTCTCTGCCATCAACCTATCACTTATGAACTCACCTGGCACGCGCCGCCCATTGATGGGCGGCTGCCGTATACCCTTCATCATGCAACCTTCTCTTAAACTTGTACAATCATATGGACTAGCCATCATCATGTGAAACTCGCTCGGACCTCATTTGAGCCGTCAATTCTGACCTAAAATAAAAAGAGACGGCATCTCCAAAGGAGACATTTCCCCAAAGATTGCGAAGCAACGTTAAGCATCGAGACACCACGGAATCCCCTAGTAAAAGGCGAGGGGATTGTATCGTTTGTTGTCTCGATCGTTGTTCTAATGAGTCGGTTGGCGACTGCAAGCCGTAACCAGCGCCGTTGCATTTTGTTCGGACGACGGGGTACAGTCGACCCTTGAATTCTCCGTCACTCCTTACGTTTCCTCTGGGTCTGAACATTCACACTTACAATGCTTCACGCCTTTCCGATGGAACATGGCACGAGCTGTATCTTTGGGTGAATCAAGATGAGAAAGGTCTACTAACATCCGGGGAGAAGTTTCCCGGATACCACCACCGCTCTAACTCAATGTACCCAATCTCGCTTAATCAAATCCGCAGCCCTCTCCGCAATAGCATACACCGGCGCCTGCGTATGCCCAGCAATAATATACGGCTAAGCACCCAACGCTGTTAGTAAACAAACCCACCAATCACCAAAAAAAACCAACTCACCATAATCGAAGCATCAACAACCCTCAAACCGCGTACACCCTTCACCTTCAAATCCGGATCCACAACCCCTCCTTTCTCACCCCTCTCCTCCCTCCTTGACATCGCAGCAGTCCCAACAGGATGCCACGAACTAATCACACTATTCCTCAAAAACTCATCCAACTCTTCATCAGTCACTGCGTTAGCGGATTCGGGTAGCTCGTCGAGGACGTAACCTTTCCAAGCTTGAGCAGCGAAGAATTTTCGGGAACTCCGGACTGCTTCACGTGCGAATATGCGGTCTATCGCGGCTGTGAAGATGCCTGGGTCGATGAGTGGTGCGTCGAGTGGGTTTGGGGATCCGAGGGTTAGGGATCCGCCTGTACATGGGTTGATGCGTGGGTCAGATCTTGTTGGGGATTTGGGTGAGCGAACTTACGAGATGCGATACTGGAAACTGCGATTCCAGTACTGATGAGGAATTGACCAGGTTGGCCAGGGACAGGGGTTCCTCCATCCTAAATTAACAATATTAGAAAAAGTCAACACGATATACAGATTTTTCAAAACGTACACCAAGCACGAGCTCATAGTGAGGGGTATTAGGTCCAGCACTAGGATCGACATGTTCCTTCCACACAAGCGAAGTTTCAGGAACGCGGAGCCACATAACATGGTTCGAAGCACCATTCGCCATCGGGCCTGTGCGATTCTGTTGCCATTGCTCCAGAGCCTGGTTGAATAGCACAGGGTCATTAGCAATACTAGAACACGAACACCAATCAGTCAACGGCGGTACTGGTATGGATGGATGCAGTCATAGACACACGTATCCAAAGTCTGAGTCGTATTCGCATTAAATCTCAACCCAAAGAGCGCATGATCATGCAAGTTCTTTCCGACACCCGGAAGGTGATGCACAGGTGTAATGCCAATCTTCTTTAGCTCCTGCACATCACCGATTCCAGAGTGCAGCAAGATATGCGGTGAACCTATCGCTCCAGCCGACAAGATGACTTCCTTCTTCGCAGACACTGTGCGTGATTTTCCTACTTAAGCAAAGTCGATTAAATGCGCCTGTCAGAAACCAATAAAAGTGAGCACAACAACGAAAGCTCACCTCCACCACCATACAACTCAACATTCCCAAACTTGAGTTTCTCCGATTTTGATTTTGGCGATACACGAGTCGTACGAGTGTTGAGGAGAACATGGAGATTCGACCTCTGGAGTACGTCCGGGCTCAAATACGCCGTCGCAGAGCTACTCCGTTCACCACCCCCAATCGTCCCTTGGAACCACCCTATTCATAAACCCACAAACCCACCATCAACGACCATCTCTCAATAACAACAAAAAACTTGACGGCGAACGTACCAGAACCAAGTGGATATCCAGAGTTCATATCCGAGTTAAATCTAAATTCACCGCCGAGCTCCTCGATAGCACCCGCGAAACGAGGACCTATGGATTGGAGTTGGTTAGGCAAGCTGATGAGAGTCTTCCCGTTGTATCCGTGAACAGAAGGATCGTATTCGCCTGAGATATTACGCGGTTCGGTGGGAGGTGTCCATTTTTCGTGCTAAGCGCCGGAAGCGTCGATCACTAGGCCTAGGCTTACGGTGAAATGAGGTCCATACCTTCTCGAAGTACGGCAAGAGCTTGTTCCAAGACCATCCATCGTCGGCTGTGACAGCAGCCCACCGGTTATAGTCATCCGCTGCTCCACGAGTGTAAAACATAATGTCTGCGCGACACCTCGTCAACGTCGTCTCCTTCGCAGCATAGAAGTAATGAATGAAATGCTGAAGAACTCACTAATGGAGCTACTTCCACCCAGAATGTGTCCCCGCGAATAGGCAAGGACACGATTATTCAGCGCGACTTGGGGCGTAGACGTAAAGTTCCAGTCGTACTGAGAGTTTTGAAGTGCAGGCCAGAGAAATGGGACTTGGGCATTTAGGACACCTTCATGGCTGGGGACCTCGTAAGTGAGCGGTCTGGACGACAATGGCGATCGCGGCGTACCTTGGACCCGCTTCAACGAGGAGAACGTCAAAGTCCTCTATCTCGGAAAGTCGACTCGCGACGACAGCGCCAGCGTTTCCTCCTACGATCGATACCCCATCACCATCTCAGCTGTGTACAGTACCAGGATAATGAGCAGTGACGTACCCCCGACAACTACAAAATCAAACACCTCCTGCTTGAGATCTCCCAGCTGCTCATAAACCTTCCCAAACCCAGGCGTTGTGACGGAGAGGAGCGCCAACGAAATAAAAGACACGCTAAGTCTCATGTTGCTTCACTCCAGCAAGAGTCCTCGCGCCATGTCAGTCTCTTTATATCTCTAACAGTGTCCGAAAGAACGCGTCAAAGAGAAGAGGTCATTCCATAAGGGCCACACCCGCTGAGAACAAGTTCCTCGTTTCGAAGGGGTTGATTCGCCGGGATCATCCAAGAACGAATCAAAGACGCAAATAAGGAGGCCGAGGCATTGAGAGAAGACAGGATAAGGAAACTGGAGAGAACATATGGCAAAACCTGGGCAAAGCTCGGAAAGATCAAGTTGGGATTTCGTGTATGGCGGCCATCACGGGGTGATGGACCCCTGTAATTGGGCACCGCAAGGTAAACATCTACGTGCCCTTCTTCAGCGCTCAACCCTACTTGATCCAATTCAGTCCTCTCCGCGGTGGTCACTGCCAGTCTGACTTTTTGCACATTCCCAATAATTATGCATGGATGGGTCTCATAAATCATTTACCAGATATGCCCCTACAACCTCAGGGTCTGTAAACTGCCATAACAGATGCGCCGACGACTCTCAACTCCTCGACACCTTTTATCTTCAGATAAAGGTATTCCTCATACTCCCTCACACAGAATGATAAGCGGACTTGGCATTCTGCCTTACATATACATCGATTTCGTCGTCCGTTACGGCGTTGATTGTTTTCCAGTGACAGACCCATTCCGAATGTCTACTTCGATGGAATGTCAAACCCCCTGCCTATGTTCCAGGAAGACCAAATATCGTCTACGTTAGAGAAATTGGTGTTAACTGATGCAATTGGCATGAGGTCGAGCCGAGGCAGTAACTTGAGAGCTATAGGTTGTTATCTACTCAGATAAAAGTGACAGGCGATTGCATTCATTTGTACCAACTCTAAATAATGCCGAACCGTTCCTAGACGAAGCATATACAGACGCGGCTAACCATTATAGTTCCGCGAATAAATTACTGCGTTGGATCGCAAACAGTGCGCCCGCAAGAGAGTGTCATGATAAAGTACACATACTTCAAGGACGGAACCAGAGCATATGGAAGCCAACTAAGGCACTGAACCGATAATTAACGGGAATTTGGCACAGATGCACTGCACAGGTTGGGACAAAACAAGTCAAAGAAGTCGAAAAGGGGTATGGATAAAACTCCAGTGATCTAACACATAGCATCCTTTGGGATGTGTAAACGGTACTGCAATAGAATTCAACGGTGATGACCGTGGTGAGATGGGTTCACATCGGTCCTCGCGTCGCAGGTAGGGCAAAGGGCGTCCAAGTAAAGGCCTATTTCATTATAAAAGCGAATTGGTTCAGAATCTAGGAATACCTGTACAGGGAGCCAATACAATACCTACTCGAAACCTCAGGGGATGAACGGCTGCGAGGATGTCCGTTGAGCGGGAGGGTGAAAAAGCCGAGGGAAGAGGTTCGAGCGTGAAATCGCACGGGCATGAATCGGAATATGAAAAAGCGTTGCAAAGAGAAGGAGGTCGATTTCATATGAAATGGACAAGTAGATATGCAGGGAACCCGAGGGAATATGTCACGATCATGGTTAGAACAGGGATAGAGTAGATAACCTTGAGACGATCACTCACTATTGCCAGCAAGTTTGGTTACAGTTGGTGCAGTTGGGCGGGTGGTTAGGGCTGAACCTGCAGTTTGTGTTGTTGCACATGATCTGGTTGAAGAAGGGATAGGTAAGCGCCGCTGTCGTGGTCGTAACACCTAAGGAAACTCACCAAATCATCAGGCTAACAAGCATTCAATTGTTTAATTTATTGTGGTGAATAAGCTGTGGTAAGGATATAACATACCAAATTCACTATATGATCACAACGGTAGAGGGCTGAAACCCTGCCAAGCGGGCATTGGGAACTTCTCAAACCAGTTGGCGTCTCATCTCTGAATCACTTACTGTCTAAAGTGGCACATTATAAATGCAACAGGAAGTGGTATGGAGAGGAGTAGCTGAAGTGAATGAGAAGGTGAAGGAGTGAATGCCGATGGTCGGGAAGGTTGCAGTACTCCCTTTACACGAGCGTAAGGAGTGTTCAGTGAAGATCTGAAAATGTACTTCTTGTCAGTGTTGTACTAGTTGCCGCCCTAGTAATAGCGGCGAAGCCGAATTGGTAGTAACTGTGGTTGTAGAGGCGGCGAGCCCATACACTGAGATAGGTGGTCTTGAGTGTTGTAGCAAGCTTCCCAGGACCTACCTGTAATCATGGATTTCGAACTCAGCTGATGGTGAGACTATAAATTGGATATCTACTCGGATAGGCACGTTAGCCTTCTATGAAACCCGTTCATTGCATTCCTGTGCTTGGAGACTGGCTATGTGTGCTATATGGCCTCTGAATTGGACTTGAAAGCTTTTGATCCCGAAATATTGTGGAACATACGCCGTCGGCTGGTTTTGACATGTGTGGCAACAGGATGATTGGGAAGTAACGGGTTCCAGCCATGACTAGCCAATCTTACGCAACTCTAAATGAGATAAACGAACACTGGTGGAGTACGTGCACGTATTACTGTGGCACTGGGCCCGAGTGCTTCTGGAAGTTAGTGACAAATAAGAGGCAGGTTCCTGACTGAAAATTGTGGAAATATCTCTGTAGGCGGACGAGACAACGCCAAATTCTACCGCTATCGTTGCACTTGTCTCTCTGAGCGGAGCCTAAATGACAGTGAATTCGGACCTTGCTAGCGAAAATCTTGAATCAAGGACGCAATCGAGGTGGCTGCACCGATCTATACCAGCCTCAATCAAAGGTTGCAGGACGGAGCACCCGCGACGCGGTTAGCTGCTGCTCAATAAATCACTTCAGAACAAATCACAATGGCTGACTGCAAACTATGGACTTCCGGGGGGGATATGAAGTGTATGCAACAACCAATGCATCAAGGACATAACTAAAAGATATACATATAGGAGCCATCCAAACAGCGACTCAATAAGATCCATTACAGACGCACGGGCCCGTCAATCGAGACAAAGCAAGTCAAGGAACAAAGTCTGAGGGTACGAATGAGACTAGCTTCGACGACTGTCTATCATGCAGTGCCGTCTACATCGTGAAAACAGTATTCCAGCATGATTTTGAAAGAATACAAACAAAGATGATATTCTGTCCCGCTAGATACGGGCGAGAACCGAAGTACAGTACATATATATTAGGTCTATATGCTGGGGAAAAGGACTGTCACCGCAGAGCAAGACAAGGGGATAATAAGATATGATTCGCATGAAAAAAGTCCAGCGCCAGGTTATCCTACATTGTGTGGGTCCAAGCGAGCTAACCATTCGGGCACCTCAACACACGTTTGCCATCCCAACAAATTCAACTTAGTCGTTGGCAAAGGTTTCGCAAGAAGGGCAAATTGCGTCAATGCGAAGGCCTGTCACCAATGAGATTAGTTCAGAGCCAAGGGTATCCGTTCAGGGAACCATTGCCTACTGAATGATTCAGGATATTGACGACTGCAGGAATAATGTTCGTTGAACGGCAGGGTGTGAAAGTTAGGGGAACAAGTTCAATTGCGAGGTTGCAATGAATGTGCGCGATTGCATTGTAAGAATAAGGAGGTCGATTTGACGATTTGACGTGGTATTCACATGCAGATGAGCAAGGAAAACGTCATGGTCACAGTAACAGCAGAAACAGTCTAGGGGATCTTATCATAGCCTCAAACAATCACTCACTATTGCCAGCAGGTTTCTTTACAATTGGGGCACTTTGACGGGTGGCGGGAGCTTAACTTGCAGAACCTACTCTCGCACTGGATCTGGTTGAAGGAGAAGTTCAGGTGGACGTTATCGCCATGCAGCGTTTCTCTAGGACGCACCAATTCATCGGGCTAACGAAGCGTTTGGTCACTCAATCTATCATGTCAAATAAGGCATCATGGTAGAGATCCCACCAATGTCTTGCCATGGCCGCAGTAATAGACGCTGCAAACTCTAACAAGTAGGTATCAGGACCTTATCAAACTGGGCTAACGCTTCGCCTTCGGACTACTCACCGCCTCAAGTGGCACATCATGAAGCAACGAGAAGGGGCAAGGAGAAGAATGGATCGAGGCTTGAGAGACAGAGGTTAGGGAGATGAAGGAGGGAACTCTGGCGGCTGGGAAAATCAGAGTAGCCCTTTTATACGAGAGGGGATGTTGTTCAGTTGAGGGCTGTGAACGTACTTAAGTGCTGTAGTAGTTGCTGTACAAGTAGTAGCTCCACTCAAAATGGTATAATGAAATACCGAGAATAGATGATGCATATCAATAGAATGATTGTGACACGGTAGTGCAAAGTCGCCCGTGATGAGAATGACTCACTAGAGGTAACGACGCAAGTGTGAATGGCCAGGGCTACAGGAAATTTTCCGATAGAAGCCATCCGGAATGTGTACCAATATTTTGTAGGGTCTTCCGCCCGTTGTATGTTTATCAGCTCCTGTAATACAACCCAACACATGGATGAACATTCTGTATCAGAAACTGTATAATTTGCAACATATTTGTAGTTATCTGGGCAACCAGGATTGTTGTAACACGTCTACCAGTACCTGCAAGCTCGAACCCAACTGATGATGGTTCTCGCTGAGCCGAATATTGTGATGCCAAATGTAGTGTCAGATCCCGTTAGATTTATCTGACGCCACGATAATATTATGTATGTAAACTGTTGAGAACAGGCATTTGCGGTGAAGATAAAGAGATGGTCGTTCGCCAAAGGACGAGCTAAGCTTAGGCTGAAGGCTCGGAAGGACGGGGTCCAGGATTGCAACCCATTCTGTGCGACTTTTCAGTGAGAACTGAATTTGAAGCTGAATTCGAGGCTGCATATACACTGTAATTACGGTATGTATGTACCTAAGTACTGATGTTCCGTTCCTTTATCCTTCCCCAGGACGTGGGTCTCACTTTATCCAGTCGCGCTTGATCAAGTCCGAAGCCCTCTCTGCAATCACATACACTGGTGTCTGCGTGTGACCAGCAATAATGAACGGCTTCACATAACCGTATATCAGATACGCGCCCATGAACAAGCTTGGGACTTACCATTACGGACGCATCGACGATTCTCAACCCCTCAACATTTTTCACTTTCAAATCAGGGTCAACAACCCCGTGCATGGCCCCCTTGGCCGACATTGCTGTCGTACTAACAGGATGCCAGGCTGTCCCAGCGCTCCGTCTTATAACTGCATCGATCTCGTCGTCCGTTGTGGCGTTGATTGTTGCTGGGGATTCTTCCAGGACGTATCCATCCCACGCATGTGCTGCGAAGAAACGCCTGGAGCTTCGGATTGCCTCGCGGGCAAAGATCATATCGATTGGAGCAGTAAGAATGCCAGGGTCGATAAGTGGCGGGTCAAATGGATCAGACGAGGTGATTGTAAGCCTTCCTCCTGGTTGTTGGTAAGCGCCATTTCCGGGATATAGGGAGTGAAAAAGACACACGAGAAGCCGGGCTGACAACAGCAATTCCTGTGCCGACAAGAGATTCTTCCTGGGATCCTCCGTTCTGCAGTGGGCTATTTTAGCGCTACTAATTTTTCTTCGCTGCATATTTGTGGACGTACACTCATCGCCAGCTCCCAATGAGGAGCTCCAGGGCCTGCGCTTGGATCGGAATGCGACTTGAAAACAGGAGAGTCCCCGGAGAGCCTCAGCCACATGATGTTATTCGAAACACTGTTTGTCATCGGTCCTTTTCTTTCTCGTCTCCACTGGTCAAAAACCTCCGCAAAGAGTGTTGCGTTCTTGGTGATACTGACAACGCGGGTGATGTTAGTATCAGGAAACATTGAACACATATACACAATATATGCGACATACTTGTCAACAGTATCAGTCGTATTCGCCCGGAAGCCAATACCGAACAGCGGGTGATCCGTCAGGTTCTTACCGACACTCGGGAGGTTCACAAGAGGCTTGATTCCAAGGGACTTCAATTCCTGCTCGTCCCCAATCCCAGAGTGTAGGAGAATAACGGGAGACCCCACTGCGCCTGCAGATAGTATTACTTCTTTCTTAGCTTGAATCACGCGCGAGTGGCCTATGTATTGGGCTAAAGTTAGACCGCGGTCACGGCTCGGCATAGGGTTAACGCACCATTCCCAAACACTTCGACTCCTCCAAAGGCCAGCTTAGACTCAGAAGTCTTTGACGGTGTGATGCGGGTCGTCCGTGTGTTTAGTAGAACATGAAGATTTGGGCGGCTGACAACGTCATCAGTGAGATAGGATGTTGCAGAACTACTCCTCTCTCCGTGACCAATCGTTCCCTGGAACCATACTGGGCGGTTGCGATAGCTCAAGAGATGAATCGTTCTGCGACGCAAAGGTGACGCTTACCGGTGCCTAGGGGTTGTCCCGAGTTCATATCAACGTTGAATTCAAATTCACTGCCTAATTCATGTGCAGCAGCTATAACTCTGGCATCAACAGCCTGAAGATGTCCAGGCAGACTGACAAAGGTTCTTCCGTTAAAACCATGCACAAATGGGTCAAATTGCCCTGTGGTATTACGAGGCTCTGCAGGTGAGATCCACCTCTCGTGCTATTATGTAGATATGACTGTGAGCCGTGCATTAGTTCTGTGGGGAGGGAAATTCCGGCTCTACCTTCTTGAAGTATGGCAACATTGCGTCCCACGACCAGCCTGGATCCCCTGTTAACTTAGCCCAGCGGTCGTAGTCATCTGCGGCACCACGGGTATAGAACATTACATCTATAAGGATGAAACAACAGCCATAAGCGTTCTGCATTTGCAGGATCGGCTGTGGCTTACTGATGGAACTGCTACCACCAAGGATATGTCCACGAGGGTACGCCAATGATCTCCCATTCAACCCTACTTGAGGAGTGGTAGTGAAGTTCCAGTCGTACGGAGAATTCTGTAGTCTTGACCAGAAGAAAGGGACCTGTGAGTTAAGGACGTTCCGATTGCTGAGAGGACATAGGTGGGTGAGTGATCGTCAGACATAACCTCAGCGGGCGAACCTAGGGCCCGCTTCAACTACCAAGACTTGGAACGACCGAATCTCGGACAATCGACTTGCGAGTACTGCTCCAGCTGTCCCTCCTAATGCAAATTCGTACCGTTACTCGTTTTTAGTGAATTAAATTCAGTTACCTCCGATGATCACAAAATCAAAGCGGTCCCGATCCAAATCAGTGAGTTGCTCATACATTGCACAGCGGCCGAAGAGGAAGAGAACGGGAAGGATACAAAAAGACAAGAGGCGCGTCATTTTTGGTGGCCAGGTGCAAATCTTTAGCCACTGGAATGTCGCCTTTTATACGCGGGACATGAGCCGTAGACGTCCAATAGACATTCTTCTCTGAATATTTGATGAGAAATGCCTCTTACATCAGGACCCCTGTTATTGCGTTCATCCAGGCCGCGGTACGAAGGTGCTCGGAGAAGGCCATTCGTGTGAAAAGATACAAGAGAAGGAGGTCATATGGAAAATGGTGTAGTTACCCCATTGATGGAGCAGGGCTGCTGGAGCATTCAACCTGGACTGACAGGAGAATCAGAATCTACGCATTGATATTCCTAGCCAAAGAATGGCCTTACAATATCCATTTCGGCATCTCTATTCATTCTGCAGTCGAATATCGCACATCCACCCAGTCCCGCATTCTATGCTCTAAGCTGAGAGAATGTGTGACGTTGACCATATGTAGCAGATGAACTGAGCCCTACAACCACCCAGGGATCCCGGAGTCGGTTTAGGGTATAGAAGGATAGTGTTCCACAGGATGTTGAACCCGGGCGGCAATGACTAATGCAGCGAATGCAGATGGACTTAAAGCGTAGTTCGGGTAATCGCCGAGTGTCTATTTCGATGCCGCATCTGCTGTTTCTTCCAATTCCTCTTGGGTTCTCGATGATTCCGAGACATCGAAGACAAAAGATTCAAGAGATAATATGTCACCCGCTCCGCGATTCTGCCTACAGTGCATCAATGATCAACCCACACAACGTCAGTGGCCACAAAAGGCCTTTCCTGTCTCAAGAACATCTTGCGAATGAGATCAGGCTTAGGACCCGGTTCAGGTCGTAGTGGGCAAGGCAGCAGACGGTGAAGGTGTCCCAAAATCATGTCAGACGCCGGAATTTTGCGACTTGTCACGGAAACGGATGTGGACGAGGACACATGTAGAGTGTAGTCAATTAGGGTCATTATGTGACATCATTTGTAAGTGTAAATGCCATGTGGGCGCCGGGAGGGAGGGGGGAGGGGAGGGGCGCGGCTTTCCTTACACGGATGGTTCGAGTTTTAAGCAAGAAGGCCTTTTGTCGGGTTAGAAAGTTGTATACACCATTATGGTTTTATCCTAGTTGTTTTCGGCGGTGGAGTAGCCTACGTCGACCCAGGCTCTCATTTTATCACCATACCGTATGGTGAGTGCGAGCATGCTGGTTGGCCGACGACTCAGTTGTTTAGTCTTGAGAAAGACGGTGGGACGGAGGACTTACACAAACCCAACCCAGGCTAACACCGCTGACAGAGCATTGGCGGCTACAAGACCGTAGGTATTAATCATTGGTAGAATTCCAGCAATCGCAAACGTCAAAAGGAAAGACCGGAAACCGCTGTTTCAAAGTCAGAGTTATCCTCTTTCTCATTTATCGCACTTACTTATTACAAGCCATGACTTCAGCACTGCGAGAATGCATGATATCAACGACGTAGGCAGCGGACGGGCTCAAGACAATATCAACCTGTATAATCTTGAGCGATCATCCAGGGAGAGACAGAAAAGAAACCTACACCAAAGCCGTTGAAGAAGAGCAAAATCAGGTTCAGGATCAAACCAGTGGGGCCGTCAACATAGTGAGTGACTAAACCACATCCGAGAACTGACAACGGAACGAATATGAGCCCGCCTGACAGGGTTGCTCGTAAGCGGTCTTCAGGGTACCAGACACCCCCTCTCTTCTGCCTCCAGTGGATGATGATTTTGTCCGAGATGCGCCCCGCAACGGGAGCGCCAACTGGGACACAAAATTGGGGAAAGGTGAACAATTATTTATCAAACGAGAAGCTCACTCATATTACCCAAACCACAGGGTAAGAAGCAAGCCCCTATTAGAGCTTCGTTATCAATGTTATAACGTTTACCCTGATTATGATGAGCAATGCGGGTTGTAATTCTGGGGCGGCACTCACAATTGTGTATGCGAGTGGAACCAAAAGAACTTGAAATCTGTCAGTATTTGGACCGAACAAAGCAAGCTCGCTAATCACCATAATCAGTCAGAAGAAGGAAAAATCCAGCAACGGCCTGTTTATTGAAAGGTTATTTTCTATCAATGTAATTGCTTTGGAACTTACCACACTACATATATTAGGACTACGCAACAAGTTTAATGGTTGAAGGGGGTTGACGAATACGGGAAACCAGGTGCGTCCGACATAACCGGACTGACGAAGCTTATCAATCCCCCGCGCACCTGGGTGACTTGTTTCGGGGAAGGCGAGAAGGATTATCACAAATGCGATGAGGCCGAAGAGTCCGAGAGAGAGTTGCATGAATCTCCAGGACGCATAATGAGCGGCGAACCCTGAAATTCAAATGACATCATGAGTAACAAGAATTTAGCCCGAGTTGATATCGGGAGTGAAGGTCCGAACCTCCAACTGGGGGAGCCAGGGCAGGTCCTAATAAAATACCCTTTAGGGAGAGGGGATTCAACCACTAAGTACGCCTTGAATTGATCTTGGGATACTCACAGCGAAGAAGAAGCCCATGGCCGTACCTCGCTCTTCTAACTTGTAGATGTCTCCTATGACTCCCGCACCGACGGCCAGGCCGGGCGAAGCTCCGGCGCACTGCCAGAATCTCCAAAACAGGAGCTGTGGCATATTTTGAGCGGCCGCGACTCCAACGGACCCAACGATAGACAACGGGAGAGCAAGGAGGTAAACCGGCCTACGGCCATCTAGCTACAATTTAGTGGAACGTAATTTAGGAAATTCATTGTGACTCACAGAAAGTGGAGTAGGAAGCAGCGGTCAAGGCACCAATAGAGGTCGCGAAAACCGACAGACTAACTGCAAAACTTTCCGGTCGAGATATCGAAGCCTCAGAGGCGGTATTCCAATCTTCTGCAGGGATACCCACCTAACGTTTTGACCTGTCGTGTTCAGATCTTTTGCGATTTGTGGAATAGAAGGATAAAATGTCCCAGAAATAAATACTAAATAAAGTGAATTTGAGGACACAGCGCATAGAGCTGTTGAATCGGGTGGCATACATGGCATCAGACCACACCAGGAAACAATCGCTACGAGGAACTTTTTGTACCCCAGCGAAAAGCGTTGATAGACGAGTTCATGCTTGATATTGGGCAGCACGTCGGACAACAGAGGCGTCTCCTCAGAGGCCATGGGGAATGCTGGCAAAGGAGTGGGGAAGCCACAATCGGGTGAGGGCGAGAAGACGTAGTTATCCGGAGATACGTTGCGTTCGAGCTTTCAAATCAAGTTGACTATTTAAATCCGCAAAACCTTCACATGCCTGCGTGAAATCTTCCATTATAATAGGGTCTCCCTGCTTCTGATATTGCATAGACAAATGTGGCACGACAATATAGCTTCGACATCAATATCCATCGATATTCATCATTGTTCGAAGGAAAAATTTCGTGGGAGGAGGCTGAACGAGACCAAGAATTGGATGTCCCTGGGTCACCTTTCGGCTGGTTGCACATGACCATACCTCTCGGCCCGGTCCTCCGTACAGATCCTCAAAGAAGCGCCCAATCTCAGAACCTATTAAGAGTGAAAATCCTGCGTATTCGATTACAATCTATACATCTATTACTCTGACTTTACGACAGAGGACATCTAATAAACAAGCGGGTATCTATCGCTTCAATGAATTTTGCTCGACCGTCAAGGTGTATTATTAGGTCACCGTGTATCCGATGTCCACCCACGCTCTCATTGAATCGCCGAACAATATTGTAACCCAGAGAATCCTATGTCAAAGTAAGGTGGTGATCATTCTGAACATCTCATATATGGCTCACAGAAATCCAAGGCAAGCTAAAGTAGCCGAAATTGCATTTGTTGTCAGATGGCCGTATGTGTTGATCATGGGCAATATCGCAGCAGTTGTAACAGATAAAGCAATATAGCGGAAGGCACTATCAGAACGTGAGTATTGGTCCACGTCCCAGAACGGCGGGGAATCTCACTTAATGACAGCTGCACTCTCCGCGCTTCTGGAGTGTAGAATGTCAACAACGTAGGCGCCACAAGGTGTCAAAACGATATCAACCTGCCCAACTTGTTTAGCGGATTCCAAGCGAAAACTTCGATAATCAAATATTACGCACTGCAACTCCTGTTGAAAACAAACAAACTAGGTTTGCAACCAGGCCAGGTGTTCCGGGAATATATTTTGTGATCACTGCAGACAGGATGACAGCAACGGGGAGGAAGGTCCCAAATAGCGTGGCTCGTAGTCTGTCCTCAGGATACCAGGTACCACCGCGTTTCCTCTTCCATCGAATAATGACGAGATCCGATATCCATCCCGAGACTGGCGCACCGACTGAATCAAGCGGAGTAAGCTAATATGCTGCGGACTGAGAGCCACGACTCCTCACTTGCGTTTCCAATGCCGCACGGCAAGAAAAGGGCTCCAATAACAGCCTCGTTAGTAATGCCGTAGCGTTTTCCCTTCTTCCGTTGAGCAAGACATCCTTGTCAGGGTGGAGGGACTCACTATGGTATATGCAAGTGGCACAAGCAGAACTTTATCGGGAAAAGTTAGCGATATACAGCTGCGGCCCAGGGGAAAATATACCCTACCGAAGTCACACTGGAGAGTCAGGAAACTGCCTAGAGACTGAAAACTAGTGAGAAGAAAGGATTGATAGGAGTATAATCCGCGTACCACAGCGAGGATCGAGGGACTCCGCAGCATATCCAACTGAGAAAACGGATTAAGGATGACAGGTCTCCAGCGAGGATGCACGCCTCCTTCACGCTCGAATTTATCCAGCCCACGGGCGCTTGGATGACTTGTCTCGGGAAAAGAGAAAAGGACACAGATGAACGCGCCAAAGGCAAATGCAGCAAGAGAAAGATGAAGGATCCTCCAAGAGAAATGGTACGCAAAGAAACCTATAGAGGTTATTGCGTCAGCGAACCGTTGTCTTGGCTCCTAACCATCTGTTCCACTTACCACCAATCATAGGTGCCACAGCCAAACCGATTAACGTCGCCTAAAACGGATGGATGTTTAGGTTCAGAGAGCGACAGACTTAGATTGAATAGGGCTTACACCGTAATAGCTCCCCATTGCGCGACCTCGTTCTTCAAGCCGATAAATGTCACCTATGACGCCAAAACCTATTGATGTTCCCGGAGAAGCTCCGAGTGCTTGCATGAATCTAAATATTAAGAGCTGTTGTATCGTCTGCGCCCTTGCCACTCCCAGTGATCCTAAAATCATGACCGGAAGTGAGTAGAGGTATGCCGGTCGTCGGCCATCTGAGGGAGCAATTTCATGAGCAATGAGCTCCGACCATAAGTTAGAGGACACACAGAATGTTGCATATGCAGAGCCTATCAAAGAACCGAAGGCGGCAGCGAGGATATAGATACTGACAGCGAAACTGCGTCGTTGCGTCAGAAACGTTTTACATGAACCGAGTGCAGAATGATTACCCTACAGCATCTCCAGTTGTATTCAACTCCTTCGCGATTTGGGGTATAGATGGAATGAACGTTCCGGAGGTGAAGACTGCCAGGCCGTACCATTAGCAGCAGAAACGATGGCGTGGATACTACTCACATGGAACTAATCCTCCCCAGGATACAATTCCTACAATCAACCGCTTCTTGGGCTTTGAGAACCTGTCGTACACAAGATCCGCCTTGCTTGTGTCGTGCTCCAACAAGGACGTCCTCTCATCCACACCAGCCATCCTTCACGAACCAGTAACGCAGAGTAACCGGGATCAAAGTTAGGAGTTCTCGAAATTCAAGACCGTAATGAGGGCCAAGACACCTTCAAGATCCGAAACGCGAAGGAAAGAACAGGGACACTCAGAACAGATGGGTGCGCAAAGAGGTCTTGTAAGCATCTTTCTCCGATACACGGAATTATAAGTGACGCATTGGAGAAAGAACTCCGCAAACAAACTCTCCAGGATGGGTAACAGGCGTAAACGAAATGAAATGCATCGACCATTTTGGCATCTGGCTCAGGGTTCGAGATCCGATCCATGGTGTGTCCCTATTGTAGGGATCACTACTCGCGTCTCAGGCTCGGCTGCCGACAAAATGTCAATTAGCTTTAAGATTTCCTTCAGAAATGTTCGCCACAAACCTGTACTAGTGTTGTCCTCCCATGACCGACGTCAATCCAATTCGGGTGCTCGTCCAACAACCCAGGGGGAACCGCAACTCCTCCAACCTCCCATATCCCTTGTCTACTTCGTTGCGTTGCGCCATTTTGTCTCGGTAATACCCATTGGCCCGACCTGTCAGAAACCCCTACATGAGAGAATGTTCCAGAAAAATTTCTCCAACTTCCCTGTATCCGGACCACAGGTTACTCACTGAGCACGATCGAGTCACTGCTCCTATCCTTGATCCCGACGCATCCACCCGTCTCGATGAAGAGTGACGGCCATGCTGCTCCGGCTCATTACAACTTCTCTACCCCGTCGTTCCACCTGTAGACCAACTTTCTCCAACCTCTTGCAAATATACAATGGACAAAAACAGAATACACACCTCCCCGCGGAGGTCTGATTCAATCGAAGTTGATGAAGCTGCCTATTAGAGGCACGCGACATAAATATCTGCCTGGATTGAGTCAAGTGGCAGACGGAAGAAGGGGTTAGTTCAATCAAAGAATCTGATTTTCGTTCAATGCCGTACACTTTATTCCTATAAACTGGCTTCTTATGAACGTTGTTTGATGTATGAAGTGTCGTGGATTGTGATACTCAATTCAATATATTCAACTGTATATTCGCTTGGTTTGTCAAGAGCCGAGAGAAAAATAAGAAATCAGAATGTAGAACAAAAGGAAGCTTTCAGGATACGTACGTTTCATCCCGCACAAGGTCATGTGTAGTGTGAGTCAATAGCCATCTGAGCTTCCAGTTCGCGAAAGATGAAATAGCAACTTGGTCACAGTCGAGTCAAGCCTTGCCCTGTCAGGCATGTCAAGCTCCATGGTCCAAAGTATGCTGTCATGTGAACCTCCCAACACCACAACAAACTCGTCCGGATCCGTATCCCATAAGATTGTTGAATTAGGCGAGAGAGGGGTACTCTATAATACAACCGGGTTTCTATAGCATAAAACAGAGATGCGAAATGGTATTACACAGTGAGTAATGAAGTCGTATCAAGATGTGAAACGGAAACAAAACCAGGGAGAAACACCGATCGACACGCATGTGCCGAGAGAACCGCACGCCCATCCCCATATCCACACACTCCTTCCTCGAATCCGAATCGTCACGTATCCCTTCATCTCCACTCGATCTTCCATTCGGCCTCGATAATCGGTTGCTCCAACAATATGGGGACCTATCATGAAGCTGACCCTGCAACTTTGTTTGCTTCAACCACGCCAGCAAGCTGTTGACTATGTTTCTGTGCTCGCTCCAGCTGCTGTTGGAGACTCCTATAAAAAAACACAACGCATCATATCAGCAAAAATTGCAAAACAACAGAGGAAACAACATCGGATGTGAAAAGCCCATCGCCACCGAAGTTGAAACCGAAAATGCAAGACGTCCACCAACCATCCCACACTAACACAAATGAACAAAAAATGAAACCAATCACTCACTTGATCCTATTCTCCAATTCAAGCACGCGCTCCTTACTTCCCTGCCGTTCCCTCTTCACTCTCTCCTCCGCCGCCCTCAACCTCGATTCATACTCCTTCACTCTCGCCTCCCACTTATTATCCGCCGCCATACTCTTCTGGTTCATCGCCGCGATCTTCTCTTCGGTTGCAAGGAGCTGATTTTGTGCATTGTTAAGACGGCGTTCCGCATTTGTCGCACGTGTCGTGAGCGAGCGGACTTCAGCTGCCGTTGCATCTGGTCCATTAAGGCGTTTGAGGGAGGTAATTTGTTGTGTTAGTTCATTGTTCGTTGTCTAAAAGATAACATATGCATTTGAATCAATGTCGTGTATTTGTGAGAAGAATCCACGCACCTTGAGAGCCTCCAGCTCTCCCTCCTTCACAGCAAACTTCCTCCTCCAAGCCGCCTTGGTATCCGCATAAGTCTTGACACTCGCCTCAAACTTGTCAATCTGCTTCCAACGGACATCCAACTGCTTCCGGATCTCCGCGAGCTTCTCCATATACTTCGCCTCGACCTCTTTACACCGCTTGTCAAAGTCAAGCTGAATCTGGCTAAGAGCCTTGAGACGGGTAATAAGATTATCATGGAAGACGCTGAAATTGGTAAACGGCTTCGTTTCGCCTGCATTCCCCTTCTTCTACCGCCCCAAACCCAAAAAGTCAAAACCACACAAGAGACACAAAAAAAGAGGATACGCACCGGCGTCTTGTCCACACCCAGAATCTTATCCATATACTGATAAATAGTAAGCAAGAGCGTATTCCGCTCCGTCAACTGATCCCTATACTGATTCTCCGCATTCAACAACGACCTCTGATCCTTCGACAACCTCTGCTCCAACTCAACCACCCGACTCTTATACCCCTCCACCTCCCCCTCTGCCTTCTTCAAACCCGCCTGCACCAAATCCAACTTCTCCGACAAATTAAGCCTTGCCTGAGTCTGCGACGCCAACTGCGCCGCAAGTTCACGATTCTCCCCATGAAGTTTATCAACCATCGAGTCCTTTTCCCGGTTCTTATTCTCTCGATCATCAATCTCCTTCCTCGCACGCGCTAACTCGTCTTCCACACGTTCCAAATCCCTCTTCAGTCGGTCCACTTCGAGTTGTAGTGAGAACCTCGCAGTGGTATCCACCTCTCCTCTCCTCTTACTCTCCTCCTCGAGTCCTTCCAACGCCCTCTGTACATCTTGTACATCCGCCTCGCGCTGTGCTAACAGCGCCTGTGCCCGAGTCAGATCGTTCAAGGCACTTTGTAAGGCGGATTCTTTAGCTTCGAGTGCGCGTGTGGACTTGCGTATCTCGTCGTCATGTTTTCGTTCGAGCGCTTCGATTTCGCGTACGTGGTCCTTTTGTGCGCGTTCGAGCTCGTCTGCGAGGTCTTCGACTTGGTGCTGAAGTTCTTCTTGTCGGAGGCGGTGAGAGTGGAGCTCGCGGTGGCAGGATTCATAGACTTCGGTTGTTTCTTGGAGTTCTGCTCGTACTTGCGCAAGTTTCTGTTGTAATGCAAAACTTCAGTTCGAGTAAGGCTTGTATGACGGAATATGAACGTACCTCTTTAAGAGCAGCGGATAAAGCTTCCAAACGCTCTCGTTCAACTGCATCATCATCCCGTATCCGTTCAGCTTCCTCCTTGATCTTATCATTCTCGTCTTCGAGCATGTAAATGTCCTCGCCGAGTTTATCGATGGTCGTACGCAACCCCTCGATCTCCGTGTCCTTGGCCTCAGCTTGTGCCTCAAGATCATTCAGCGCAGCCTCGAATTCATTTCGGAGGTCGTTGTTGCGTGCTTCAAACTCGGACATGTTGAGTCGAAGTTCTCTGACCTCCGTTTCCCGCTCTGCCAGAACCTGTTTCCCGTCAGTCAATGACTTAGCAGGGTAACGCACAAGGACTTACATCTTTAAGTTCCTCAACCTGCATCCTCGCCTCCTCAACCTCTCCTCTCCACTCATCCTCAACAACCTCCACAATACGCTTATGCTCCGCCACAAGCTCATCAATCTCTTTATTCTTCTGGTCAACCTCGTCCTCCTTCTGCTGCAGCTCAATCAAGAGCGCAGCAACCCTATCCCGCATAGCATTCAAATCATCCTCCACCGCCTCCCTCTCTTCACGTTCCTCCAAGATCAAGGCACGCGACTGACTCCTCTCTGCCGACTCTGCCTCCCTCTTCCTATGCAGATCCTCAATCTCGAGTTTCAAAGAATCGATAACATCCATGAGCTCCTCCTTGTCTTCCTCCCGCTGTGCAATGGCTTCGGCTGAATCACCAAGGCGATGTCGGAGTTCATCGACTTCTTCTTCAAGCTCGTTTATACGGCGCATCAACCGCGCACGGCTCCCCTCCCCGGCGGAGCTTTCACTAAGAGAATCGTCACGACGTTCCACGAGATCTTTGAGTCGTTCGATCTCCTCCATGTTATCTTGCAGCAACTCCCGAGCACCCTCCAGTTCTTCCTCCAATTGAGCATTTTGCATCTCAAGTTCCCTCATAACGTCATCGTTCTCATCTCCGTGTGCCCTTGCCCTTCTCAACTCCCTGATCTCTCTTTCCCTCTCTTCCAGTTTCTCCTCTAGTTCGCGTTCACGATCCCGAGACCCCGATGCGCTGCGCTGTTGGGTCTGTTGTTGTTCGAGCTCGCGTTCGAGTTGAAGAACTAGTTTCCGGAGTTTTTTAAGCTCCATATTACGTTGTTGAACTTCAATTTTGAGGTTAATATTCTGTTTAAGTGCGGCATCTATTTGATCTGGTGCGAGTTGCGCAAGACGTTCCTCGAGAAAGTGGACACGAAGTTTGATGTTGAAGTTTTCTTTCTTCAAGTTATCAATGTGCTAAACCCGCACCTCAGCCAAAAGCCAATTTAACCAAACCAAAAAAACCCACCTTTTCCTGGTCGCGAAGTGTCAAAGTAACACCTTTATTCCCAGCAGCACTCGGCCGGACACCTCTCTTCCCTCCCCGCATAGGAGTCTCAGCATCCTCACCATATCGCTTCTTCTCCACTGCAGGTGTATCTAACAAATCGCCACCAGCACCATCTTCACCACCGTCATCCGCATCATGGTCCTCCCGACTCAATGCATTAAGTCTAGACGAAAACCCCAATCCTCGTCGTGAAAGGACGGACGTCCCAGTAGGTGGGGAGGGTGTGGCGATGGGAACTGAAGATTGCGCGGTCGAACGAGAAGAGCCTGAAGGGACGCGGAGATGTCTTGCTGGAGTTGAGAATCCGGATACGAGAGAGCCGAGAGAGACTTCTGGGTGGGTGCCGTTGGATGCGGAGGAGAGGTCTGGATGGGTTGCGAGTGCTGCGGACATTGTGATGGTCGGAGGTGAAGGCTGTTGAGGCCTTTTGAGGGGGATGGTTGGCTCTCCCAGCCGTCAGGGCCTGTGTGGGACTGTGTATGAGGATGGGTGGTTGTTGTTTGGTTGTGATAAACTTACCTCGGAGTTGATGTTCACCTTGTGTTCAACACGCTCAACCAACACAATCACAACACGTGACTCCTATCCATGATCATGATCACTACAGTTCATAGGTGCCTCCAAAAGGAAGGGTACTCCAACACAGCCATACCTCAGGCTGGCTGACACTCACATGGAGCAGTCTACGCGTACTGTCAACCAAGATGTTCAGATACCTCATGTCCGTTACTACTCGTTATATATAATATAAAAAAAGATGCGTGAATCACTGCATGCTTCTAGTCTAACCTCTCAATCAACCATAGCTCATTTGGCGCGTACATTGGAGGCATTGAGGGGCTCGCAACTACCGACCGTACTGCGACCTACGTAACCCATTAGCTTCCAGCCGTATACTTCCACCCCGTATCATACCACTCACCCTTGTGTATTGCGGATTTTCCGTCGGCATCCACCAGCCCCAATACCCATTCTCGGACTCGATCCTAGACCACAACACGTCAGATTCTACATCTCCCACACACCAAATAAACACATACGTGAAGACATCCTCTCCATGCTGCGGTTGAGGCCGAATCGCCCACCGCTGGTTCACAGGATAACCAAACGGGTCATCCAAATCCGGGTCATGCAACGCAGCAGCAAGCTTCCCCTCCACCTCAACAACGCGTCCGCGGTCCCTTCCACACGTAATATAAAAACTATCCCCTCCAACATGTCGTAGCAAGAACGTCGTGTGGTCGTTCACGGGCACACCGCGCGGTTGGCCAAAGATGCCTTTGGGTTCGAACGAGTCATCTTCGACAATGTTCCTGCCGACAAGTTGTAGAGATGGGATGGTGCGGATGGTGTAGAGTCCGGTTTCGAGTTCGTGGTCCATGGTCCGTTGGTTGAGCTTTTTTGAGGTGGTTGAACGGTGGAAAGGATCAATGGTGACTGCTCAGGGAAGCGAACAAGGAAAAGTGCCGGAGGCCCCGGGAATGGGCGCCTTTGTGCTTTTTTGAGGTATCATTGGACGTAATCGATGGTTGGAGCGTCTTATGCCTCGTGGGCGGTGTTGTTCGTCCAAGGCGCCTTTGGTTTGCGCCTATGGATGAGGAGAACTTAGAGAAGGTCGTCTTCTCGACACGTGTTAGATAGAATCTATTCCTGGATCCATCTTTTCAGGTTCGAGAAGCACGTTGAAAGCACCTAAGAATACCGGATACCCGGTCTAATTAGAGGGGTGCTACTATAGCAGGCACGCCTCTAACTAGAGTCGTTTA